>CAIGRF010104572.1:4260-24352 GCA_903798235.1 Fraxinus ornus | reverse complement strand
TAGCATGAGCAAAGTAAATGCTTCCTGAAAATTTCTGTTGAAGTCTGAGCTATAGCAAGGTGTATTCCCATGCTATAGCATGGTATAATTTTCTTTTCTAGTGCAAATTGGTCCCCATTCTTCTTTTCATTCCACTTTTAGCTTTTCTTCCTCTTCCATCCTCCTCTAGTCATCCATATTATTGACAATTAGATCCTTAGTGCGATTCCATGCTTGATTCATCGTTCGGGTAAACTTATGAATAATTACAGTTTAGTCTCCCGAACTTTCATTTCCTTCCATTTTGGTCATTTTCGCCTTTTTTCTCTCACATTTCATTAATTCCATCAAAGTAGGCCTACAAACACAATTCATATCGAATTAAGCCATAGTCAAGCATTTATATCAACAATTAATCATGTTTTGTCGTATAATTAAGTGCGCAAAACGCACTTATCACATGTCCTCATGCCTCAATTCCTACATAAAAAATCGTTTAATGTCTCTTTGATCTTTGAGGGTAGGTCTTTTCCCACCTGCAATGCCCTACTAGGATATTGAGGATCTACCAGGAAGCTTTCTAGCTCCTCCACCAGTATCGCTCGGGATTCAGATTCAATAATATGAGGGTCTGTCGTCATTTTCATCCAATGTTCAAGGACATCCACCATTTCGATGTCTTCTCGATTGGAATTTTGGTTTCCTAGGATGTCCACAATATCAACGTCCATTACCACCATGTTGACGTCTCTGATATCAGCCTTTATTATTGAATTGAAGTAGTACTCCCTTGTCCTCTTTGGTCCCTGGGCTTAGCTTTTATTATTCAAAGTTGTCTGGGGTGGTCTCCCATTTTCACAGCAAGGGGTTAATCTCACATTTGGGATGATGCTATCACCGGTAAACATACAAAGGGGTTATGATCGGGGTCAATTCGTGATCAACAATCATTTTTCAAAAGTGGCTCTGAAAGGGATATTGACGGAGCTACTATTATCAACTAGCATTCTTTTCAACGCGTAAGGGACCACAACAGCCTTTACCACAAGGGCATCACAATGAAGGAAATGTATACCTTCAACGTTTTCTTGAGTAAAGGCAATGGTAGGCATCTGCCTTTGAGAACTACCCATCACTATGTATCTAATTATCGAAGGGTCTTTGGCCTCCCTAACATAATTATTTTGGGAGTTCCTTGTATTGTCCCTAACGTAAGGCCCTCCAAAAATCATATTGATTTCATGGATTGGACCATCTTCTAGGTAGGGTGGGAGTTCATGTGTTGTCACTGCGCCTCTCTAGGCCTTTCTCTATCACGTTCACCTCACCGTGGACATGGCTCTTGACAGGATGATCTTGCTCCTCACGCCTATGCCTTCAATCCTGTCTAGGTAGGGGCATGTCCCTAGAAGGACGGTCATCTCTCTGGTTGTTTTGTGTGCTTACCGATGTAGGATGTTGAGCTATATCCCTACAGTCTACTGTGTTATGACTTTAGGAATGATGATAAGTATAATATTGATGGGTGTTCAGCCTATTCTTAGGCCCTGAACCCCGTCCTCGACTTCTTTCTCTTTGGGAGGCTCGTAGTCCCCGATCCAGTTTATCTTATGTTAGATTAGGGGTTTGGGAAACATCATCTCTAACACCTAGAGATGTCAATTAAATTCAAGCAATACTTGAACCTATCCATTGTGATTGACTTTGTTAATATGTTTGCTGCATTCTCTAAGGTATATACCTTCTCTACCAATAATTTTCCTGAAATAACCATCTCTCTTATCTTGTAAAATCTCACATCAATGTGTTTGGTTCTTGCATGATAAATCTATCAAGAAGATGGCTCTATGACTATCACAACACAATTTTATTCCATCTTGCTTGATCCTAAGTTCCTTGACAAGCCCTGGTGTGTGCTGTTGTAGGCACCCAAAAATAATATCTTAACCTCTAAAACTAATGTAGTAGTGGAAGTAATGGTCGATCCCACGAAGAGTATGTAATTCAATATTTTATACTTCATACAATGATTGTGGGTTTTTGTATGCAAACAATTGTAAATGACGTAATTAATAACAATGAAAATTAAATTAACGAAAACAATCAAAAGACTATCCTTGGTCGAAGTCCACATCCACTGTAGAAAATCCACAATTGATCACAGATATAAGGATAATTCAATTTATATTTTGAATATTCACCGTTGGAATAATTTTTATATATCTCCTTAATTTTAGTTAGTTAGAAACCAGCGTTCTAATTAACCCTAATTATTAAATAATCCTAGACCAACGCTCAAGATTCAATTTAATAACAACTTTACACAGTAGAGAAATCGATGAACTAGATAACACAAACACCAGCGTTGCATTCAATCTATTTAAACATTCTTTTTAAAATTCAATAACCTTTATCGCAGAACACCATCAAATCTTAGCTCTTCACAAGTTAAAAGAATCAAACAATTACGGATTTAAAATTTAATTTAGCTATATATTGCAACGAATAACAAACTAGTAGGCCTCCTAGCAATTAAACATAACAATCATGGAAATAAGTGCAGAAGAATATTCAATACTAAAAAATATGAATTAAACTAAGAAAAACTATTTAGATCTCACAATTTTGGTTCCAAGGCTACAATTTCCTTTGACCAAGTGTAAAAGTTTAGCTACAATTCATGATTCTAAGAGCAAAATAATAAAGATTGAAGATTGGAGACGTTCTCTACGTTCTGGACATCTTCTAAGGATTTTAAAGTGTAGAGAGATTTGTTTCCATAAGTATTTGATTGGAATTAAGAAACCAGAAAATTCGCCTCTGAAGTCTTCTATGCGACCGCTTAGTATAAAGTCATGCGGTCGCATAGAACAAATAAATTCAACCCTCAAATGCTCGATAATGGTCTATGCGGTCGCAAGAAATTAACACTATGCGACCTCATAGTGTTAGCAATTTTCTCTGCCGAACAACTTTTTTAAAGTGTAGAGAGATTTGTTTCCATAAGTGTTTGATTGGAATTAAAAAACCAGAAAATTCGCCTCTGAAGTCTTCTATGCGACCGCATAGTATAAAGTCATGCGGTCGCATAGAACAAATAAATTCAACCCTCAAATTCTCGATAATGGTCTATGCGGTCGCAAGAAATTAACACTATGCGACCTCATAGTGTTAGCAATTTTTTCTGCCGAACAACTTTTAGTATTTTGGTCATATCTTCTACTCCCGATGTCCGATTGTAGTAATTCAAGATACGTTAGAAAACTAACTCTACTATACTTCTCAAGTACCTGAAAATCCACTTTAGAGCTCTCCAATGCTCACTATCAGGATTAGCCATGTACTTGTTCACTACACTGAATGTATGTGTTAAATCTGATTTTGTATACACTATTGCATACATCAAACATCCCATTGCACTAACATAATGCACATTTGACATCTTTGCAATTTCTTCTTCATTCTTAGGGCATTGATTACTGGACAATATGAAATGATTTGCCAATGGTGTACCTTCTAGTTTTGCATTAGACATGCTAAACCTCTCCTACACTTTCTTCAAATAATTTTTTTGAGATACCCATAATTTTTTGGTCTTCCTATCTCTTTTGATCTCCATGCTAAGAATCTTCTTAGCATGTCCCAAATATTTCATGTTAAACTTATTGCTCAATAAAGACTTCACTTTGTCTACCTCATTCATGTTGTTATCAACAATTAACACGTCGTCCACATACAAAATCAAGAAAATATATGAATCATCTTCAAGAACTTTATAGTAAACACAACAATCATACTCACAACGACTGTAGCCAATCTGAATCATGTGGGAGTCGAGCTTTTTGTATCATTGTCGTGAAGACTGCTTAAGCCCATATGAAGACATCTTTAGTTTACATACAATATTCCCTGTTCCTGGTTCTAAGAACCCCTCTGGCTGCTCATGAAAATCTGTTCCTCCAAACCACCATAAAGGAAAACAGTCTTCACATCTGCTGCTCTAACTCCAAATCAAAACTGGCCATTATTACCAAGACAATCCTGATGGAAGTGTGTCTGATTGGAGATAAAATCTCATCATAATCTACTCCCTTCTTCTGTGAGTATCCTTTAGCTACTAACCGAGCGTTGTATCATTCCCCTTTCTTTTGTGACATTGATTCTTTCTTTCTGTATACCCACTTACATCCTATCGATTTCTTCCCATCTGGAAGCTCCACCATATCCTAGGTATCATTTTTATGCAATGACACAATTTCTTTCGTCATAGCCTCTATCTATTTAATTTTCTCCTAACTACCAACGACATCTGGTAAAGTTATAGGATAGCTATTATTGGTAATGTGTGAATAAGAAACTGAATGCTAGAATCCATACTTCACCGGTGGCCTAATAGTACGATGTGGTTTATTAGTGGCAATACTATAATACTGTTCCTATTCTGAGCCAGAATTGTTCACTCTCGTAGCATTAATCTCCATGTCAACATTGTCTAACCTACCCGCACTACTTGGCTCTTGCTACGGCCCTCGTCTGAACTGGGCTTCTCTTTATCTAAAGGTTTTTAAAGCATGAATGCTTCATCAAATATTGCATCCATACCGATCACCATATTCCAGGGACGGACCCAGTGTTGAAGTTCAGCCTGGAAGGACGTTGACCGGTCAACATCGACAATTAGCGATCGTAAAAGCGAGATCGTTTATTAATATTTAATTAAATAATATTAAAATTCTTCAATATATATGTAAACGCGCTAATAGATCATACTTCAAACGAGGTTTAGACGTGTTATTGCAATCCCAGCCAAACAAAGTGAATTAATTAGTTGAAATATAGTAAAATAATTAAAAGTGAAATCATATAAAAATAATAATTATTTATCAATCAAAATATTATCTTAATTCATTCCCTAATCCCCACCACTCATCATTATAAAAAATTCTACTTTCTTCCTCCACCGCCGACCCTATATCTCTTCTCTTAACTAGCTCTCTGCCCTTGTATCTCTATCTTTTCCTCCAAAACTGTACAAAATCAAATTTTACTTTTACTATTTTCTCTATCTAGAAATGCTTGAAATGGTGAAATACTTAATCGATGCCGTCGGCCCAAGTGGTTTCGGCTCCAAGTCTACTGCCGACCAAGTCACCAGCCACTGCCCGAAACTTCACTCCATTACTGTCTTTATTCCAGGTAAAAGTAGAAATTGGCCTAACTTCAAAAACAAAAAAAGGACGGGAAATGGGATGAAGAAGACGAACCAGGCTACCAGCGAAGTGAACTCCAAGCTGCTCCGACGATCCGACGGAGCCCAGCAAGCGCGATCGCCCCCGGCCGGGTGTTGGGTCCGTCCTTGCCATATTCTTTGCCTTTGGATTCCAGAACTTGTACCCTTTTACACCTTTCACGTAGCCCAAAAAATACTATCTTGATTTCGAATCAAGCTTGGATCTCTGATCATTAGATACATGCACATAAGTCGGATACCTAAATACTCTCAATCCAGAATAATCAACTTCATTACTCAGCCAAACTTCCTCTGCAACTTTCCCATCTAGCGCCGTTCGTCGTGATTTGTTTCTGACATAACATGCCATGTTCACAAATTCTGCCCAAAAACTCTTCGGAGGCTTTGCATTCAACCTCAATCATCTTGCCCGTTCTGTAACTTTTCTATTCACCCTCTCTGCTACACCATTCTGCTGCGGTGTCTTGCGAATTGTATAGTGTCATTGAATGCCATGTTCATAGCAGAATTTTAGAAACTATGAATCCCTGTACTGTACTCTGTATCATAATCTGCCCTGAGATACTTAATTTTTTTATCTGTCTGGTTCTCTACTTCTACTTTCCACAATCTAAACTTGGCAAAAGCTTCATACTTGTGCTTCATGAAATATACCCAAACTTTTCTAGAGAAGCAATTAATGAAAGTAATGAAATATTGGGACCCACTTTTAGAAAACTCTCACTAGTCCTCAAACATCATATGCACATAATCAAGAATGACACTTGTCTTGTGCTTTCCCGTCTTGAACTATACTTTGTGGACTGTTTTCCAAGTACACAAAACTTGCAAAAATCAAGCTTGCACGATTTTACCACCTTCAACAAATTCCTCTTTTGAAACTCAATCATACTACATTCTCCTATATGCCTCAGTCGCATGTGCCATAGGATAACGTCATCTAACTTAGATTCTGCTGTATCAACTCCACCTACAACTGTATTCCCTAATAGTTTGTATATATTCCCCGTCAATTTCTTACCTTTCATCACCATCGTAGCACATTTCTTCACTGTCAATGTCCCAATCCCTGACTTATAAGAATAACCACAGGTGTCTAAAATACCCAAGGAAATCCTGCTTTCTCAATTCTGGTGCATGCCTAACATCCTCCAAAGTTTTCACCATACCATCGAACATTTCAAATTTTATGGACTCCATTCATATTCCAATGAACTTACATGATGCATCATTATCTATCAGAACAGATCCAAAATTACCCGAACGATATGAATCTAACCAATCCCGGTGAAGACACATGTGATATGAACATGCTGAATTACCAAGAGTCATGTAATATATCAGAAATTACCTCCAAAGATTGATAGCATGTCTCCATCTCAGAATTCGAGTCATCTTTTGCAACACCATCCGAATTTGATGACAAATTATCTTTCTTTTCATCACCTTGCTTCTTATTCAAATAGTCCTTTTAAAGTTACACATCTGATGACACTTGTAACACTTGACTTTTTCTTATTTTGATTTCTAGATTTCGATCTCGTATTCCCTTTGTAAGTACCACCTATATCTTTCTTTCTCCCATGATCCTGGTAACCCGTCACGATCAACCCTTTACCGTGTTAACTTTTGCCAGTACGTAGTTTTCGCTGGTTGTAGGCCAACATGACTGATGTGACTTTATCCAATTCAAGAGTCTTTACCCCACGTCAACGTGGTCACCAGGTGGTCATACGAAGGATGAAGAGAGCACAACAATATCATTGTCTTGTCTTCGTCATCGAACTTGATTTCAAGTCATAACAAGTCTTGATAATTTGATTAAACACATTTGTGTGTTGAATCAGATCTGTACCCTCCAACATTTCGTGCCTCATCATTTCTAGCAAGGCATCGTAGCTGGTAGGGTCTTGATTCTGTACATCCCTCCAAAAGAGAGTGTTCATGTTTAGCCCACCTCAAAGCGTGGATATCTTTTCCCGATAAGTGACTTGCACGCAATATGTCATCTCATCAGTAAAACGGGTCAAAAAACTCTTCAATATCTCTCTAGGCTGTTGCATTATGTCTTGAAGGCGTTGGATATGAGCCTCACCCTCCTTGCCGACAGTAAACCATTTCAAGAACGTATTCTTGAACTTCAACCAATTCTTAGTACTTCCTAGAGGTATCCTACTGTACCAGATTTTAGCCGCTCTACTTAAAGTTAGATGGAAAGCTCTACATTTGATTGCCGAAGTGGTACTCTCAAACTCAAATGTGTTTTGTAATTATTCAAATGCTTGGCTAGGTCAACTATTCCATCATACTTTGGTATTTTTGCTAATGACTTGGGACATGAGCATTTCTCAATTCCTGTAAAAAGGGCAAGTTTTCATCGTCGTCATCAAGTTCACAAGATCTTTGTAGTTAATCCAAATCTTCCTCATCAGCCTGATACCTAGGCGGTGGATGAGACGGCCCTGCCTGATCCCTTGCTATATCCTCCATCCTATGGTAACTATTTCTAGGTAGGGCAGCACTTGGAACATGTCATTGCCTTTCCTCTAGTAGTTGGGTCATCGGAGGTGGAGGTTGAGGTCTGTTCCTAAGAATGGGACGTGGCTGTGATGGCATGTGTCTAGTTTTCGTGGGGTTGATTCTTTAAAACGTACTAACAGACCTTTACGGCCTATGTTCTAGCTCGTACTCAGGAGAAAAATTGTCATCTACATTAACATGGGCTTCGGTGGGTCGGCCAGAAGCAAAATTTGAGGGAATATCAATCCCTACTTCCCTTTCAAGGGGGCTAACCTCTCTAGCATGCCTGGGAGATGAGAACCTCTGACTTTGTACCTCATCTTCTTGCGGGAAGAATCTTTGTGGTGTAAAAGGGATTTGGGGTCCTCCCTGGTTTGCATTTGCATGATAAGTTCCTGAATAGCCATATTTTGGTGGGTGATATTCGTCATCTTGGTTGCCATAGTGACAATTTCTCGGGTAAGCTGAGCAGCTACCCTCGTCCCGCCACACCTATAGTGGTGGTGGGGTCGGTGCCAACTCGCTTGGGTTGTCGCTTGTGGAACCTCTTCACCGGATCTTCTCTCACCCTCTTGGGATGGACATCACGATATGAACTTATCTTTTATCAATTGTCAATTTTTCCAACTTTTGGGGGCTTCCTCTTGTTCTTTTTCAAGATCAAATTCTTTTTTCAAGGGGGATGCCCAACTATTCTTCTGTAAACTTTTTGCTATAGAAACATTCGTGGTTATTGTGACACTTCCTACAGACGGCGCCAATCTGTTGACCTCATTTTTTGTACAATTGACATGGACAACAGATACGGGCCCACTCGCATTTCCTCAAACTAATTTCGACACACGTGGAAAAATTGTCTATCAACAATATAATGTGTGAACTTGGGAAAAGCTTTATAATACGAGACAGAAATGTTCAGGCTCTGGAAAAATATATAACTTACACGATAATGAACGACAAATCAAGAATTAAATTCGTAATCAAGATTGTACTTCAAACACTATCAGCACTTGGTTAAACATAAAGAAAGAGTAAATATATGATTTGTAATCGATTACTTTTTCATTACCCCCCAAAGGCACAAATGGGGGGATATTTATAGTGTTACATGGGCAATCATAACCGTTAGATGATAGGACACGTGACTTCATCTCCTGTACCGAAACATCACATCTTAGGTATCAATTTTGACTCACTAGCCTGTGGCGCATTAAGAGGGTGTTTGGTGGGGATTAAAATTAAATTTTTAGTAGATTGTGATAAAAGTTTTTGAAATGTGTGGTTGTAAAGCTGTGGGACCCATGAAAGATGTGGTTAATATTAATTGTTTGACTTTGACTTAAATTAAAATCTGATTTTAATCTGTACCAAATATGGCCTAAATGTCCCAAAAAGGAGACGACAATGCCATACCCTATGCTGACAAGATTGACATTTTTACTTATTAGAACAGTCTAATCAATCATTCTAAACGGATTTCATAAATATAAGATCTTCAAATTGTGGTCGTCACCAGCCGTAGTTGAGTCTCGAATTTTCCTTCGTTGGGCATCGTCACTTCGGCAAGGAAAATTCATTAACTTGTCTTTTAGTATATAGGAGGTCTAATTATCTAGAATGTATTAAACAATACACGTTGGATGCGTAGAAGGCGCTTCAGTGGGTCGGATGTCCCACGTGGGACCCTAAGTGACGAGGCATAACAATAGAGAGCTCCATCTTTATGGCGACACGCAATTAATTATATAATTTGGCTGATTTGTGAAAAAATGAATATGATAAATTTAAGCACAATTTCGAGTTCAAGAGTTGATTGAAGTCGAGCAATCCAATGAGTTGTAATGTACAAGTTATTCTATCTAGGTACCTCAGGAGCATATGATCAATATTCAAGATGACGAAGAGGATATTCGAAGTTATCAAAACTTTCAATGGCATGTTATAGAAAGAGATCTATTACATACCAGAAAGGTAAAGATCACAAAAGATAAGTACTCTTATTAAATAATATTATTTGTGATATCAAGTTGTTTTCAAATACATTCTTCTAATAGAACTAGTGATTGCACGTGCTTTGCACGTGTAGTGGGTGATGCAGTGTAATTAATAATGTTGAAATTTTGAATTCAATTATAACATTACATTTTTCTATTGGAGAACAACCTGATGTGAAACTTTTAAATTTTAACCATTTAAGTTTTCAAGCTAACATAGTTAATTATTTAAAATTATTGACTTATTTTAGATTACGTAATTGGATTGAACGAGACGCTGTTTTGTCGATTGTATTTAACTATTTATATTAATTGTATGTATGAGTTCCTGTTATAATTTTTTGAATTTTTGTGATTTCAAAAAATTTGCTTTCATTTGATGATTTTTTGTAAAATTATTTAGAAAAAAAATAGGTGGATCCCTGTCCGATCTTTTGACCCTTGACCTTTACTCTTTTACGAGTCCATTTTTAAAATATTGGTTTTTATGTATAAGATGTGTTCATATGTAGTTGTTATCTGAATTGTAGAGTTGTTCTCCATATGTTCCTGTTGGAATGTTTATTAAAGTAATTAATAGTACATTTAAGGGGGAAATAAAAAGAAGGTAAGTAGGAAAATTTAATTTTGAGATCTGTACCTGAGTTTCACAGACTCCGGGTGGACAAATGTAACAAATCTAAACACAAAATCCACCATAAATTAATAATAACTCATTGAGTTCCTTCAATATTCATTTTGACGCTGTAAATTTATCCCTTTTAACTGTAATAATTGAAGAAAAATGAAATTGAGAGAAATTTGTGTGAGTATGGGGGTTGAGGGTAGGTAGAAAAGAAAAATTAATAATTATGATTTTAAGTTTAATAACTTAAGATAAAAACTGAAAAAAAAAATGAAATTGAGAAAAATTAGTATGAGTATGGGGTTGAGGGTGGGTAGAAAAGAAAAATTAACGATTATGATTTTACATTTAATAATTTAAGATAATTTATATATTTAAACTTAATCAACAATATATATATTATTACTACATTTTAATTGTTTTTTTTTTTTAAAATAAATCGATACAAATGGATATTCATATCGTGAAATATCGAATCAAACGTTGTAAGAAAAATAAAGTTCGAAAAAATGACATTAGAATGGGGTTGATAATGAAAAGAAACATAAACAATCACGACTTTACATTTCACAATTAATGTAAAATTATTTTTTATATTTAAAATTTATGATCATATATTTATCATTACCGCACTTCAATATTTTCAACAAATTTTAAATCACTTAAAAAAAAATATTGTAACGTAAAATATTGAATCAAAAGTACAAAAAAATTGGTTTAATTTAAGATAAAAACTGAATAAAAATGAAATTGAGAGAAATTAGTGTGAGTATGGGGGTTGAGGGTGGGTAGAAAAGAAAAAATTAATAATTATGATTTTACGTTTAATGATTTAAGATAATTTTTATATTTAAATTTAATCGGTAATATATTTATTGTTATCACATTGTAAGTTTTTTTATAAAAATTTAAATCGATCCAAATGGATATTCATATCGCGAAATATCAAATCAAACGTTGTAGGAGAAATAAAGTTCGAAAAAAGGACATTGGAATGAGCTTGATATTGAAAAGAAACATAAAAGATCATGACTTTACGTTTCACAATTAATGAAAAATTATTTTTGATATTTATAATTTATCGACCATATATTTATCATGGTCGCACTTTAATATTTCAAACAAAATTTAAATCAGTTAAAGCGCATATTTGTAACCTAAAATATTGAAAAAAAAAACGGTTCAAGTGGCCGAGCCGAGCCATGGCTCGGCTCCGACTTGTGAACAGTAAAAAGGCCACAACCTCTTTTAATATAGTTATAGAAAATATCGTTTTACAATTCAGAACTCGTGGGATAAATTTGAAAAAGGAATCTATCGATTTTAAGGCTTGATTCTAATTATGTCTTTAGACCACAATTTTTATTTCTATAATTTAAATATTCTGCATTCAATCCTCATCTTCACACATTATTGTTTCTAAAGTGATATGAACAAAATTCTGCTATTCATTCTAAAATCAAACAGTTTGCTAAATAGAGTGTTTTGGGGGTAATATTTTGAAAATTTATCCGTGACACTCAATTTCAACCAAAAATCCCCCAAAAAATTAATTTTCAATTTTCCCAATAAATTTTCTCTAATTTTTAACCACACATTCTTAATAAAAAAGAAAAAGAAAAAAATCACCTTTCAAAAAACTTTCCCACACAAGTGTAAAGTATGCCCAACAAAGTATAGTTTTACTACATGCACATTACAGTTTGACAATTTGGTTGACACTGTCATATCGTACAATGACCATTGATTTTACAACAATTTTCAAATATCTGGTCATATTTCATACACATAGGAGGATGTCAAATTTAATGTACAAAAATAATGTACAAGTATATTAATTCAACAACACATGTTAATAACCCACTCCCTACTCCTAATAGACTAAACCAAACATTCTTATCCGAAGTAATTTTAACAGTGTAATATAATTAGGTACACTATTACATTTTAAGAATGCACAGTTTTACTGTTGTTTGGAATAGTATTGAAATGATTAATTTGCACTATTCACTAAGGCTCCGTTTGATTCGCCATATGTTTCATGAATTTTCCATTTTTCAACTTTTGTAGTATTTGATACGCAAAATTTTTTCGGAAAAATATTTTCCACCTTTTTGAGGAAAATAAATTCTTGATGTTTTGGTGAAAAAAAATTTCTAGTTTTTTTTATTTTTTTATTTTTTTGGTAATTGGAAAAAAGTCTAGATACAATAGTAAAAAAAAATTATCATTTTTATTGACAATTTTCATGCAAAACAAAGTCAAACGAATGATATTCGGTATAATAATTTTTTTTACAATTTTATTTTTTTTATTTTTTTATTGGCAATTGGAACAAATTCTAGACCCAATAGTAGAAAAAATTATCACTTTAATGGATAATTTCCATAAAAAATGAAACCAAACACACACCAAACTTTCAACATTTTCCATGAAAAATTATACCAATCAAACACAATTAATTACAATTCCAGTAAAACAACTTCTAGACAAATCTTTTCCCTGTAAAATATTTTCTTTCCACACATTTTCCACATTTGCAATCAAACGGACCCTAACTTTAATTTATTTTACTACTTTCATATCAATTTCGCAGATTAACGAAAAAAAATGCAATTTTGATGTGACCACGGATAGAACAAAATCGGCCCGAGATCTTCAATTTTTGGCAGTTTCCTAGTTTAATTAGAATTCTATATTTTTTGCATTTTTTACAATATTAGAATTATATTTTCTTGCAATTAGGGTTTTTAGAGGTTTCATATAAATACCTCATTATTTCATTGTATATATATATATATATATAAGTTATGACTTTGATTAATAAAAATTGAGATTTTTCTCTATGTTCTTGATTGAAAATTTATTGAACTTATCAATTATTTTTAATATTTGTGGCATTCAAAATCCTAAAACTTATCAAAGGATTAGACACCTTTTGTAGCATTCACAAATTGAGGTTCGTTAGTTTTGTAATCAAGAGGTCATTCAAACTTTGTTTTTGTTTGGTTGTTTGGTTCAATAATTTTTGGGTCGAGATTCTACAATCTACAACCTGAATTTGGGCTTTCCTGGCATTTCTCAATTAATTTCCCGAGTTCCACGCGTTGGTCGTACCCGGGTTTGCGTAATTTGATATCAGAGTTTGGACTCTAGATTCAGGTTCTATCTTTTCTTTCTTTTGAGTCTTTTGTTTTGTTCTTCGTGTCCGTCGTAAATTTTGAGTCTTTAATCCAAAAAATTCCAAAAAAGTCAAAAGTTGTTTTTGGGTTAATCTAGCATCCAAATTAACTCCCGTTTCTTTTGTCAGTTTCATAGTTGAATTTTGAGTTCAGTTTTTTTTTACTGTTTACTGGGTACTGTTCACGTCGTACTGTTCAATTTTTTTTTTTACTTGACTTATTTGGGAAGTTGTCACTATCGTATTATCTATCCGAAATCCAAAATCTGTTTGTGTTCATTTTAATCCAAAAATTCAAGAACCACTTTCTTGAATTAAAAGAATTCTCATTCAAAATTTCATCTAATGCAATTCTTTTCTTGAATTTTCTTGATTACACCTACATAAAAAGATGGATGGTGATTGGGGGCACATTTCTCAAACTTGGTGTTTTGTGGGTAGTAAGGTATGCAGTCTGGATATTGATAAGGAGTACATGTCAAACTTGACTAGTATCACGATGGTTGAAAATTTGGGGTTACCTTTACAACAACACCCTAGACCTTACATGATGACTTGGTTGAATGAGTGTGAGAATGTTGATGTGACTAAGAAGGTTCTAGTAAACTTCACTATTGGGAGATATAGTGATGATGTTTGGTGTAATGTAGTGCAATTGAAATCTTTTCATATCTTGTTTGGAAGACCTTTGAGGTATGAGAGGAAGGCTGTTTATGATAAGGGGAGGAACGTGTATAAGTTTCTTCAGGATGGGAAAAAATCACTCGGCTAGTTTGACAATAGAATAGTCCCTTACAGACCAATAGAAGGTGAGAAGTGAGGCATAAAAGAAAAGGCAAGAGAAGGTGATGATCACACCGAGAGAGAACACTAGGGTTGAATTGCAAGAGGAGCCCAGAGATAGGGGAGTTGAGATGTAGGATGATGAATTGAAAAATGTAGTTAAAATTGAGGAGAGCGAACAAATTAAAGAGGAGGAGCACGAGCAGGCTGGTATAAAAATTGTAGAGATGGTTCAACGAGAGAGTGATGAAATAATAGAAGCGAGTGTCGAGCAAATGGTTGAAAATATTGTGTGTGTAAACTGCCACCTCTAAGTTTAACTTTGAGATAATAAAAGAGTGACGTGTTGCGGGAAAAAAAGTTTCATTTCAACAAATTGAAGTCCAAAATATATTTTCTATCTGCTCTCGTGTCACTATAGCTTAAGTTTCGTTTACATAATTGATAAGTTATTAGGGCTCCAAAATATTGACATTTCGTAATTATTTTAATGAAATTATAGCCTAATTTATTATATAATGTGTTATTAGGTGAAACTCGATGAATAGAAGTGAAATTGAAAGAAAGAAGCGAAATTTGGCAAAAAAAAAAATGGCAAGATATAAAGTTTGGGGGCTAAAGTGCAAATACTTAAAAGTTGTGTCGGAGCTCACGATGAAAATTTGAGAATGTTATGGGCAAATTGGATACAATTAAAAGTCAAAAGATGACAAAATATTTTCACAAATCAATTTTCAACCGCACAATAATATCCTGATTTTTAGTTGGGTATTGAGACCCATTTTTGGCCCAATTAACATTCGAATTGAAAAAGAGCTATTTAAAACAAAGTTGTAGCCATTTGAGTCATCTTTCCAATGTATTTTGAATCACCTTAATCGGATATCGGGAGAAAAAATTATGACAAAAATACTAAAAAAGACAAAGAGTTTGAAACGAGTCACTGCTCAAACGTCGATAACCTAGTGTCCATGCGCTATGTTTATCTGAAAGAAGCCATTTTTTCAGAGATGCAGCGTCATAGCACTTAGGCGCTACACGAAAAAGGAACGTAGTGCCTAAGCGCCGCGCACCAAATTTTAGGATTATTTTGTTTTAGGCCACGAAAAGTCCAGAAAGACTCTAATTTTTGAAAAACTGTGTAAGTGAGTATAAATAGAAGAAAGGGGGAAATTTTGGAGGTTCCACACATTGAGAAAACAAAGATACAACTAGATATTAAGAGCATAATTCAATGGAGTTTACATCAAGAAATTCAAGTTTTGAAACAGTGATTGGAAGAAGATCTTGATGCAAGCTTTATTTCTTTTTCTACATCTATATTCAAAATTCAGTGATGTACTCAATATCAACTTTTTGTTTTTGTTTTTCATTTAGTATGAATAGCTAAATTTTATATTAGGGCGAAAGATGTAATCTACTTGAAACCCTTTATGTCTTTTATTTAAGATTCTTGATATTTTATCGTTCATGTGTTGATTTTACTATATGTTTAATGAATTAAATTACTTGATCACTAATTTTATGACTTTGTGAATCTTTTACGAATCGAAAGGTGGGTTTGAAATTTAGACCATATAGTAAAATTTGGTAATATAATATAATGTGTAGAGATACCTATACTAAATATTGCGATCACACATGAATTCTTAGAACTAAAATTTCGTTTAACTAAGGTAGATTCGTATAGAGATATGTGATTGAAATAGTTAAATAGGCTCAATGAGAACTCGAGAGAGGTAAATTGAATACCATAGAAGAATTCGATCAAACACTACATTAGACTCTTGAATCTTGAATTAGGACTTAAAGGTGATCAATATGTGAATTGTTCGTCCCTAATTTCTATCCATTATTTGAAATCTCAACCGATCTTTGTGTACATTTTAATTAATTTAAACTGTTTAAATAAAAAAAATTCACGTCAATGCATAAATCTTTGTTTACTTTCATCAAATAGGAGTTAGAAAAATTTGATTAAGGTCTAAAGTATATTTCGGGAACGATAATCCGAACTCAAAGATTCACCATACTACTTATTACGATATCGTACATTTGCGATATAAAAAAAGCAACAATAATTAATGTAAAAGATAAGATAGTGCATATATGGTTTGGTGTAAGGAAAAAAAAAAAGAGAGAGAGAGAGAGAGAATAGTCAATAGATTAAGCTGCCGTAATATATTTGGTGGCGAATTCTTTATAATTGATTAATTTCAAGTAAAACTCTTTCCCTGAATCCTTGGCATCACTATATTTTTGTCGATGCATGGCCTCGTCAACATGGGCGGCAAGACCTAATTTTTGGTAATTTGGCCACATTTCTCACATGCAAAAGTGGCTATGTGGTTGGCAAGTTTTTGGGACTCCTCCTGTCAGTGTCTTTTTTGATTTGAATACTTTTCTTCTTATCATAAACATTACTTTAATAAAGCTTCAAGTTTGTGGAAAAGAAAAAAATGAGCAGGATATATATATATATATAATTAACCTAGTTAATCAAATGAATTTAATGAATAGCAGCATATATATCAGTTTGATTGAACGTACACAAGTCCGTTACCTTTTATTACCTAAGAAGCACATTTTAAGTTGTACAATTCGAGTTCTTGTTATCTTCTTCAAGAAAATCATCCTTCTATGTCGCTTCCTGGACTTTGTATTAGCGGCCAACCCACGTCATTGTCCGAATCATCTTTGGTGGTAACATGAATACAATTGCACACCTCTAACGAGGTGAGGAACGCAGCCGTGATGCCACTTAACAACCGAGTAACCACCTTGTTGCACTTCCTGGACACGACTTCGAAATTATTGATTGATCGTGTCTGAAAATCTGAACTAGATTTGCCACAACAATCTTTACCCCACCATGTACAAGGGTATGCATTTTCCTCCATTCGTTTGATGAAATGAAAATATTCTCCTTGAGAGAATTTTGGCAAGGATTAATGGGGGTGTTGGTACTTAAGTTTGGAATTAAATACAAGATTCTTTACTTAAAACAATAATTTTTTGCAATTGTAGGCATGTTTTTAATAATTATGAATTGATGTGATTAATGATCATTGTGGGATTAAAATTCATAGCTAAGATATCCATAATGCATGTTTACGAGAGTTAATTACAATATATATGTCACTTATGTTGGACTGACTTTCTTTAAAAGATCTTCTAGTTTAATAAAACACTTTAAAAAATTTATTTGAAATATAGTGAAATAAATTCTTAGTCTTAGAATCAGCTTTTGACTTTTCAGTATGTAATGATTTATATATTTTTATTAATGGAATTATGATTTTTTTGAAATTTACATTTGTATGCTGTACCAAAAAGAAACTGTGGATTAAACATCTCTTTTTCTTTCTCTTTCTTACTTTATTCGGGCCTACAAATTTTTTAATCGAACATGAACTGATAGGAGGAATTTGGAGGTACATATGAAAGGTTCCGAACAAGCACTAAGCAACCAACTCCATGCTTAAGGATTCCCATATCTGAGCCTGTTTAATTTATTGTTATTTTGGTACTCAGAATAAAGATTGGAACTTGATGCAAAGAAAAAAAAAATTGAAGGATAGAGTACACAGTTGAAACTTTCAAGAATTTAAGTAATCCCTTGCCTCAAAATTGATAAAGGAATCAAGGCCTTTTTTCATTTAAACAAAAAAGTAGTGTTCACAAATAATTGAAGTCCACAAGTACGTCTTAAAGTCACTTTCGGCAAGCTTCCAGTATTTATATTTTGAGACAAAAAGTGGGTCTATAATGGATAAAATAATTAAAAATGTGACATCTTTAAGTGCCTCTCTTTAGTGTTATTTGTGTAGTTTCTTAAATAACAAGAGTTCAAGGAGTATAATGGGACAGCCCAAATGCCTAACCCAAAAGAATATGTTTAAAAATTACAGAGATGAAGTTTATTTGTTCACTTTTTCGGTATTTAATATTTTAATTAATTGACTCGTGTATCCCGTATATTAAGTATTTCAAATTTATGATTGATTATCTTCACTCTCTTTATTTTTGAAACCCTCGTTCTTCTCATGCATAACCTCCATATCCTCCACGACTCCAAGATTCTTCTACATTCGACGTTCATAAATCTACGACTTCTGGTGACTTCAACTGCATATGATCATCCTCAACTGCATATGATCATCCTCCTACTATACAAACGTATTTTATTTACTTTGTGAAAGCTGTAGAATCTGAAATCGAAGTATAATGGCTAGATTGAAGGGTGAAAATAAGGAGAAGAAGATAGAGGACAGTAGATAGAAGACTTAAAAGAAAGCCAAAGGAAAGTCCTAAAGAAACTCCATCAAAAAGAAAAAAATCATTTGGGTTAGGCAAAAAAATGTATGTGAACAAGGTATTTTCAATTTTTTTCCCTTTTTTTTTTGTTCATTTGAGTTTTATGTATGCAATCCAAAATTGTTGGGTAACAAGTATTTCAAATTTATTGGACATTTGTGGCCTTTATTCGACTCAATTTTAGTAACGAAGGAAATGGGTGAGGGTTTTCATTTGAAAGTGTTGTTTTATAGAAACTAGTCAGAGGCACGTGCAAGGCACGTGACGTAGTATAGTTGGTTACGTAATAGCGTTGACTGATTTTTAATTATTTTTGGAGACATCATTAATTAAATCTTATTTAGCAAAAAATTTTCAATAGAAAATCTTAAAGTTACAACAAAAAATAAACAAATAAAAAAAGAAGAAGTTAGAAACAAAAGGGACAATTTTTCATCATAAACAACCAGTATAAATCAATTCAAATTTAAAAACATCCATACACTAACAAACTATCAAGATATTGTTATTTCTTCTTTCTTCCTCAATTTTCTTGAAGTACAAACTTTTAGAGGCCTTGCATATCACATTTTAAGTTTTTTTAGAGTGGGTAGAAAAGAAAAATTAACGATTATGATTTCACGTTTAATAATTTAAGATAATTTGTATATTTAAACTTAATCGACATATACTTATTATTATCACATTTTAAGTTTTTTTTTAAAAAAAAATTAAATCAATTCAAATGGATATTCATATCGTGAAATATCGAATTAAACGTTGTAGGAAAAATAAAGTTCGAAAAAATGATATTGGAATGAGGTTGAGAATGAATAGAAACATAAACAATCGTGACTTTACATTTCACAATTAATGTAAAATTATTTTTTATATTTAAAATTTATCGACTATATATTTATAATTGCCACACTTCAATATTTCTAACAAATTTTAAATCACTTAAAAACACATATTGTAACATAAAATATTGAATCAAACGTACAAAAAAATCGGCTTAATTTAAGATAAAAACTGAATAAAAATGAAAGTGAGAGAAATTAGTGTGAGTATGGGGGTTGATGGCGTGTAGAAAAGAAAAATTAACAATTATAATTTTACGTTTAATAATTTAAAATAATTTTTATATTTAAACTTAATAGACAATATATTTATTATTATCACATTGTAAGTTTTTTGTAAAAATTTAAAACGATCCAAATGGATATTTATATCACGAAATATCGAATCAAACGTTGTAGGAAAAATAGAGTTAAAAATAAGGACATTGGAATATGGTTGAGATTGAAAAGAAACATAAACAATCACCACTTTACGTTTCACAATTAATGTAAAATTATTTTTGATATTTAAATTTATCGACCATATATTTATCATCGCCGCACTTCAATATTTCTAATAAATTTTAAATCGTTTAAAACGCATATTTGTAACCTAAAATACTG
>CAIGRF010104487.1:0-11398 GCA_903798235.1 Fraxinus ornus | reverse complement strand
AGTAATCACCGACAACAACGATTGTAAATTTTGGCGGAGTCACACCCCCTCGCAAGGTGCTGGATCCGCCACTTGATCAATGTTGTGGTTGGCATACTTAGCCACTTTCTCAATACGAGTAGTAAGTAAAATTCTACTCTTCTTCTTGTTTTCAGAAAATGCAGTTTTTAAATCATCCCAAGCCTTGTTAGTTCACAAGTCATCCATGACAATTAAATATTTTCCTTTCTCCAAATATTTACGAAGTTCATCAGCTAATTCGACTTCATTCATGTCAGCTTTGCGAAGCTTAGTAAGTTGTCTTAGAATATCGTGAAGCACTTCCTTTCTACTATATTTTTGAGAAACAAATACCCATGCACGATTGTAGAATTCAAACTCAACATCGGGATCGATATATATAATTTTAACCAGTGTTGTCTTTCCAAGACCTGTCATGCCAACTATTGATATAACTTCTAGTTCCTTAGGTCCTTCTGTGAGAAGTTTGGTTACTTTTTCGACCTGATCTTGAAATCCAGTGGTGGATCAAGAATTAGAAGTCTGCTAGGGCAACCATCGAGTGTGGATGACCAATAGTAAAGTCAACTACAGATATTCAAATTGAGGTCCTTGTTTTTGCCCTTCAAATTTCTTCACAGCAACCACCGACGACGGCGATTGTGAATTTTGGTAGATCGAATATGTACGGTCGTGCCACTTTGCTGAGTGCTAGATCCGCCACGGATCAACGTTGGGGTTGGCAGACTTAGCCACTTTTCTCAATACGAGTAATAAGTAAAATTCTACTTTACTTCGTTTTTTTCCAACGCTGTTGCCAAGCCTTTTTTGTCCCCACGTCATCTATTACAATTAAATATTTTCCTTTCTCCAAAAATTTACGAAGTTCATCGGCTAATTCGAGTTCATTCATGTTAACTTTGCTAGCCTTAGTAAATTGTCCAATAATATTGTGAAGCACTTCATTTCTACTTTATTTTTAAGAAATAAAAACCCTAGTACAATTGTACAATTCAAACTAACATCAAGATCAGTATAATTCATTTTAGCCAGTGTTGTCTTTCCAAGACCTGCCATGCCAACTATTGATATAACTTATAGTTCCTCTGGTTCTTTAGTGAGAAGTTTAGTTACATTTTTAGCCTCATCTTCAAAGCCAGTGGCGAACCCAAAATTAGAAGTTAGCCAGGGTGGCCATCGATGACTAGTCGCATAGTCAACTACGTCCATTCAAATTGAAGTCCTAGTGTCTATCCTTCAGATTTCTTCACAGCAACCACCGACGACGACAATTGTAAATTTTGGTGGATCCAGCCTGCGCGGACGCGCCCCCTCGTCTGGTGTTGGATCCGCGACTGGATCAATGTTGGGGTTGGCATACTTAGCCACTTTCTCAATACAAGTAGTAAGTAAAATTCTTGTTTTCAGGAAACGTAGTTTTTAAATCATCTAAAGCCTTGTTAGTCTACAAGTCATCCATGACGATTATATATTTTCCTTTCTCCAAAAATTTATTTGCGAGGCTTAGTAAATTGTCTTAGAATATCGTGAGTCAATTCCATTCTACTATATTTTAGGGAAACAAATACCCATACGATTGTAGAATTCAAACTCAACATCGGGATCGGTATATATCATTTTAACCAGTGTTGTTTTTCAAAGCCCTGCCATGCCAACTATTGATATAACTTGTAATTCCTCAGGTCCTTCAGTGAGAAGTTTGGTTACTTTTTCTGCCTCATCTTCAAAGCCAGGGACGAATCCTGAATTAGAAGTCAGCTAGGGTGGCCATCGACCGTCGACGACCAATAGCAAAGTCAACTACGTCCATTCAAATTGAAGTCCGTATTTCTGGCCTTCAAATTTCTTCACACCAACCACCGACGACGGCGATTGTGAATTTTGGCGAATCCAACACGTGCGATCTCGCCACTTTATCGGGTGCTAGATCGGCCACTGGATCAATGTTGGGGTTGGCATACTTAACCACTTTTCTCAATACGAGTAGTAAGTAAAATTCTACTCTTCTGCCTTTTTTTTCCCAGAAAATGCAGTTTTTAAATCTTGCCATGCCTTTTTTGTACACACGTCATCCATGACAATTAAATATTTTCCTTTCTCCAAAAATTTACGAAGTTCATCAGCTAATTCAAGTTCATTCATGTCAGCTTTGCTAGGCTTAGTAAATTTTCTAAGAATATCATGAAGCATTTCCTTTCTATTATATTTTTGAGAAACAAATACCCATGTGTGAATGTAGGATTCAAACTCTACATCGAGTTCGGTATATATAATTTTAACCAGTGTTGTCTTTCCAAGACCTGCCATGCTAACTATTCATACAGCGTGTAGTTCCTCAAGTCCTTCAGTGAGAAGTTTGGTTACTTTTTAAGCCTCATATTCAAAGCTAGCGGCAGATCGCGAATTAGAAGTCTGCTAGGCGACCGTCGACCATCGACGACCAATAGCAAAGTCAAGAACACAATGATTACAAGTTAAACGAATATTGAACTGAAATTAAAAACTAATAAGGTTTGTCATCTATCTAATACTATAGAAAAAGTAGTCTAACGTTCTAATATTTAAATTTCACAAGAATAATTGGAAAAAAAATCTCCCAAAAATAAGAAATATAGAAAAAATAGGAGAAATCTACATTCTTGGCTCTTTTCTCGAAATTGGGCTTTGAATCTTCAATTCCTTGTATGATTCACTTTGATTTGGTGTATGGACTTATTCTTTGCCTCCAAAATATGTAGAATATGATGAAATTTAGGTCGAATGGAAGATCCCGAAGTTCTTATTAGTTTTGATATTTAAAGAATGTCAAAAAGATTGCATTAAATTGTTACCAAAACAAAAATAAGGAAAATTGGATTTGTCCCATTTTTACACTAAGGCACCGCCTAGCTTGTTAGGGGCGTCCCTTTTTTGGTTATGGCGAAAGCGCGCGCTTTGATCTATTTGATGAGGCAGCTTTTAGTATTTTTGTTGTAACTTTCTTTCTCGATATCTGATTGAGATAATTCAAAATGCATTTAAAAGATAACTCAAAGGTATAAAATTCTTTGAGAAATAACAATTTCTCAATTCGAATTTTTGTTATGTCAAAAATGGGACTCAATATGAGACTGAAAATTCATAGCATAACTTTTTCGGCTAAAAATTGATGTGTCATAATACTTTTATTATATTTCATCCATTTGACCTCTTTTCTTATCCAATTGACACCTAGAACTCTAGAATCTTCATTGTGAGGTTAGTCATAACTTTTAGTATTTGCACTGTAGTCCTCAAACTTTTGAATATCTTACAATTGAGTCCACTTTCACAATTTTTCTCCAATTCTTCATCAATTAATAAGTTTTACATATTAAACACAATATATAACAAAATAGATGATATTTCGTCAAAAGAAATACAAATTGTTATTATTTAAAATCCCAAATAAATGTATAAAATACATTTATCAAACCCCAAATTTGAACATTTGTTTGTCCTCAAACAAAATCATATCCTAACTTGAAACAAATATACAAGCATACAAAAGTTTTGGCTCGATAATATGGCTTTTTAACTCATAATTAAAATCATAATATTGAATATATAATAGCTTCAAGGTTACATTACTAAGATCAAAATCTACTTTTCCTATGCAAAACTTAAGTGTGTGTATGTGTGAAGAATTAAATATAACATCATGAATTCACAAATAGTTTCATTCACAACCCTTAATGGTCAAATTTATCCTTTCATTACTCGTAAGATTCACACACTTATTTTTTCACTCTTTTCAAGTGTGTGATCTAAAGTTGAATCATTATTCTTATCCTCACCTCTCTAGTTTAGATATATTTCACTAATTGCAAGTCAATTCTTCAACAAACAATAATTCTCCCATTATTTTGATTGCTTCAATTTTCAAGATTCAACTAAGCTAATAGTCTTTTATTAAAATTCAATTTTCTTAAACAAGTGTTTGAGGCATAACCAAAGTATATAGTGCGTCTTCTATTTCAACCACATGCTTTTTTTGATTTTCTATTTTTTATTTGCAGTATTCTCTCCATTAAACTTTCTAAATAATCCATGTAGTGAGTTTTGGCCGATGACTAACAAGTCATATGACTTTAGGATAACAAGCTTTAGACATCCTTACAAACTTAATTACTCGAGTCTATAAAGAGAATATTCAAATATATATAATTTTTTTTTACGTTGAATAGTGTAATCCCCTCATTAAACACACATTCAAAAAATCAATCTCTAACTTAAGACTTTAACATGATTTTATCACATTGATCTTAGACAATCCATACATGATTTTTCACTTATGAAATCCTTGTTCATATCCATATCTTCCTACAATAGTAAAATCACCCCCAAACTATGCTAAATTGGTCAAATGGTTTATAATGAAGTAGTTTGAATTTAGTATCTAAGGTCCATTTTTTCAACTTATCCAAACAGGAATCAACTCATTCAATCATAATGTATATCTTAATTCACGTCCGCAAGTAATATCAAATTTCATATAGAAAAGCATCAATAAATCTAAGCATGTAGGCTATTCGTAGTTCATAAATCAATAAATGATCTCAAATAGATTCATCATTGTTGGCTAGCCCATCTAATCCACAAAAGTACATAAATAAAACAAGAATTATTTTTTTTAAAATTTTCAAATTTCTCAGTACTTTCGTATTTTTCTCATTATAAATAAAGCACACACAATAACACACAAAAGCAAAAACTCAATATTTTTCCACCTCCAAATTTAAAATAGATATTGTCCTCGATGTGTCTTAAAGCATAAACAAGCATATAAAGGGGTGGGGAAGAAAATGAAGAAATACTCCCTGAATTTATTAAGAAGTGGTGAATGTTGTGGCACAAGTGCAAGAGCTGGTATGTCATCTTCATCATGTTGTCCCATTGGTTAATGTTAGTTTGAGTGTTTCGCGACATCATGTTCCTAAAAAATCAAATACTAGGGATCATATAACCAGGAACAATTATAATTTAGCCCAACAACAATAATTTCAAAGGCTTAAAGGGAAACGGGGTATGGATGGTGATATCCAAAATAAAACTAACTAAAATATCTTATATCTAAAAAGCATAATAAATAAAAGGTATAGAAGATTGGGTTGCTTTCCAATAAGTGCTTATTTATAATATTTAGCTTGACTTGTTGTTTTGCTACTCATAGAGGCTTAAAAGGGGAGTTTGTAGCCTCTTCCTTTACTCTCCATGGCTAATAGTTTCCAGATGGATCCTTTCTTCTTTTAGCCAGTCTACTTACGCCCTTTTTACAACGATGACTCGTATAGTCATACTTTTTTTCTATTTCCACCTTTTGAAAATCCTCAAAACTGGTTTCCTGAATAGAGTATCCATGGTGAGGCTCTTCTGCTTGTCTTTTACCCTCAAGAGTATCTCTTTAATTTCAAAATCAACAGAGCATAACTAGTTGATAGGAATGGCCATCCTGAGATGATTGTCATTTGATATGCTTCTTCTATGTTCTAAATGATGAAATCAGCAAGAAAAATAATTTCTTCAACCTTGATGAGCATATCTTCCACTATTCCATAGGGGTGCTTCAATGTTATGTCTGCAAACTGCAGGATTATTGAAGATGCCTTTGGATCTCGAAATTCTAGTTCATGTAAAGAGGAAAATGAATCAAATTAATGCTTGCTCCAAAATTAATTAAAGTGTAAATATTATTTAAACTTTCTATAGAGCTAGGTATATCGAAACTCCATGTGTCTTTTAGTTTGGGCAAGAGCCTGTGCTGTATGATTGTGCTGCACTCTACAGTTAAGGCCACTTTTCATGTTTGGGTAGTTTCATCTTTTTCAACATCTCCTTTAGAAACTTAAAATAGTTTGGACTTTGAAGAATTGCATCAATGAAGGATGCAACTTTTTCAGAATTTTCAATATTTTTGTAAACTGCCTTTCCAACTTATTATTTTGCAACCTTTAAGGAAATAGGGATTGGATGTGTAAGTGAATTGATAGGAATGGTTGCCTTAACCTGTGGACTGTTTAAAAGCTTTTATTGCTCATTTTCTATTGATTATTTAGATTGCTCCACTTATTCCTTGCTTGTGGTAGGTACCCGATCACTCCCAGTCTCTTTTCTCTTTGTACTGATCTTTAGTAACTGAACACACTCCTAGTTATAATGGCCTAAACATATTCCTCTTTTGGTTGCCTTCGCAACCTTTGAGGAAATGGGATGAACGGCGCATAATTTTGATCGCATAGATCAAATTTGATTCCTGGCGAATAGTCAATATCCCTCTCTATAGCTGTGACGGCCAATACTTACTCTTGTGGGTTCTTCTTCGTGTCACTGGGCAAGGCACCATGTGATCTACTAGATAATGCAGTCGTAATCTATCCCCCACCTAATGTTTTATATATAGAATAGAGGTTTGCTGATTCTACATTATAGTCTCAGTCTTGGTGATATATTTAATAAGTAGGTCCTCCAAAGATGCCCTATTTTCTTATTGTTAAATGTCTGGTGGATTATCCTTCATTGGATATCCCTGGCCCTGATTGTTTGAAATTGGATGAGGGGTAGAGGTTGTTCTGTTGCCCCAGGAAATTTGTGCATAGCTTACTTCTGCAGGCTGAACCATGTGAGTGGAAGACAAAGGCATTGCAGTAATATGATCTGCCCTACAACCTACATAGACTGATGCTGGTTGATGTAACATGTTAACAAATTGAGATAGACTGCGAGGTTTTTTTTGTTATTACCTCCATCTGTGCTGCTAGTGCTGTTACCTCATCTATGTTATGCACACTTGCTACTTTCTTTGAGAAGTCTCTCCCAGTTGGCCAATTAGATTGATTCAACAATCCTCTCATAAAGTTCGAATGCATCATCAACCTCCATTGTCATAACCGAGCCATCTGCTGAAGCATCTGCTATGTTACGAAATTCTAGGTGTAGTCTATAGTAGAAAAGATGCACCCGCGCGTGTTTAGCAATGTCAATGTTTGGACAATTCTAAAACGCACTCTTGAGCCTCTCACATTCCTCCGGATATGTCTTAAGATCCTTCTATTTGAAAGTATTGACTTTATTCTGAATTTGATGGACTCGAGATGGCGGGAAGAACTTCATTGTAAACTTTGCACCATGTCATTCCAAAATAAAATACTCCTGGGAGGTAATAAGTAAAGCTAGGTGTTTATGCACCCCTTCAAGGTATGAGGGAATAAGCGCATTTAAAAGACGTCTAATGACATCCCCTCGTGGTTGATGACTTCACACAACATAAAAAAAGTTTGGACATGTTCGTGTGGATTTTCTGTAGCTCTGCTTCTCTTTGTTCTCTTCAACGTTGTCTGAATGTTCTTCCATTCTCGGGGTCTAGTGAAGCTAGATCGATCTCGTTAGAATCTTACATAAGTTGATGACAAACTGAAACAAGCAAAAGAGAAATAAATTTTCTACTTATTTCATAATATGACTGTTATATATCCACTTGTATGGCTAGAGCAAACTTGTGAAGCCTGATGTACCTGAAGTTTGTATTATTTGTTTTCTTCACGATCCGAAGAATGTATTTCTTTCAAAAAACACATCAGGGCCTATAACGATATATTTCATTCATTTATTTGGAGTGAATTTAGATAAGACACTCGTATCTTCAAATAAAAGCGTCTACACATTTAGAGCACATGAGCAAATTTATCATTATCTTCCAGCACTTTTACCTCGAGATCGATCAAAATTTTTATTACTATATTTCTATGATACCGATAATGAATTGAGAAATAGGATTGGAATACTAGAAGATACTGATCCCAATGAATCTATCAATGTAAAGTTCATTGAAATTTTAGAAAGTAATGCACATGGTAAACTCTTTCAGAGTTTAAGAGATTTTTCATCGATTGAAGATCTACATATCTATATAGCTAGCAAGGTGTCTATAGATAAACATGCGTACAATGCTCCAATGGTAAATCAAGTGGGCGCTATTTAGGTAGAAGGAAATAATGTCAATATACCATTCGAGAAGGACATCGATGTGCATGTACATTCAAAAAGTTGACCTATAATCCAACATTACTTCACTTGTTGAGAAGCTGGATACCATTCAAGAGGCTGGATGGCATCAAGATATAAAGAGGGAAATGGGAAGGAGAAATAATAAGGCTAATGTTGAAAGTCTATCCAACAATTTAGTTCGTCTAACAACTTCTGATTCTGTCAATGATATCATTACAAATTAATGTCCAGGTATTATTTATTTAATTCTAATTATTTATATTTCATTATAATTATAATGCAACCACTATTACAATTACAAAAATATTAAATTTGTTTTAACTGACACGGTAATCTCAAAAAATGACTCCTCAAAAGGTATCTTGTTGTGAATACTACTGCTACAAGTTACAGGTAAGACCCAATGTCAAATCGACACTTCTCTTAACTGGACAACTACTACAATAGTATGTTGTTGATATGTACATAAAGATTGTAATAATCAGGCTTTTTTTTTTTTTTTTTCTAAAAACACTAATTGCAAATTAGATCAGAGCTATATCAAGGAATTGTCGACATAGTGAATACAGAATAGGCAATGGGAAATAAATTGGAAAAAGTGTAGTTCTACCATCTTCATTCATTGGAGGACCTAGGGATATGCGTAGTCGTTTTTTAGATACTATGGCATTGGTGCAAAGATTCGATAACAATGACATGCAATGTAGAATTGAATAAAATAAAAAGAGAACTTAAACAAAGACAATGACCTCAACATAGGCCATATTTAACATCAAGAATCTTTAGAGGTAAACTAATGGACTTGAAAGACCACATTTTTAAACAATAAATATTTGGCAAGGTTGATGTTTATGTATATGTCGTCGAGTTTCAAAAAAGAGGTCTACTCTGATAACCCAAGAATAACTAACTAAGAGAAAGGTGAATTAGTTTTTAAAACTTTTTCGAAGAATTAATCTAAATTCAAACAAGTAAAGATTAAATAGATTAATTTAAATAATAAGCACAAATATAAAAGAGTAAAAGGAAGAGAATGCAAACGATAAAATTGTGGAGGTTCGATCCAAAGCAATAGTCTACGTCCTCCGTTACCAAGCTGTCCGGCACGAACAAGGCTTTTTCACTATGTTGATTGACTTATAGTACAATTCAACCCTTTACAATACTTTCGGTAACATACAAACAAGGAGCAATGATCCTTATACAATGTTGAGTTTTACGGGATCTCAACATGATCCACTATTGAGTTTTCACGGGATCTCAATATGACCTACACTATTGAGCTTTAAGGGACCTCAATCTGACCCACACGGTAACTTACAACAATGAGCACCAATCCTTATATAATGTTGATCTTTACAAAACTTCAACACGACCCACACTTTATCAAATTGATTTTACAATGGAATTCCTTCCTTGAATAATAATACAAACCAATTAAATACTAAGATAGGCTAACACTTTAATGAATAGTAATAAATGATAGCTCAAGTGTTAGATGAGAAACTTTTATGAATATGATACTCAAAAAATTATATTCAATTAATCAAAATGTTTTAATGAGAAGAAGAAATAAATTACAATGTAGGTTCAAAAATTCTCTCAAGATATATCTCTCTCTTTTTAATGAATAACTGAAATAAATTAAGTGCTAAGAGATAAAAGTGAAATTTTAATGAATATGTTGATTTTACAAGTTTAATTCAATAAATCAAAGTTTTTAATATGACGAAGTAGAAGAGTATATACAATGTAAGTGTAAAGAATTTTTTCAAAAAAATATCTCTCTTTTAATATTGATATAATAAATTAAGCACAAAAAGAAATGAAAAATTTTGATAAAAAATAATTTAAGAAATTTGATTCAACAATCAAATTTTTTGTTATGAAAAAATAAATGAAATGAATGTAAAGATGTAAGCTCAAAGAAGATTTTTCACAAGAAAGCTATCTTCTAGTTGTTTATGAATGCATAGTGAAGTGGTATTTTTAGCAATCATAATGCCCAAAGTTTCTTCCCAACCGCATGACCGACACTGAACTGGATGACTAAACTAATCATTGTGCGTCAGAAATCAGAACGGATAAAAAAATAACAGTTGGCGAACCGGACATCCTCCTGGTCAACCAGACATCCAGTTGACTTTTACTTTGACTTTTTTATTTTTGAAAAATGTGGGCTTTTGAATAAGAAAGTAATATATCAAGTTGAGATTTGAAAATAATTTTTTGTACAAGTATTTTTATGAAATAATCTTTTCAAGCATAAAACGATTTTTTGAGTTTTTATCATTCATTACTAAATATCAAAGTATTAGTACATTTATATTAAGAAGTCTAGTTTTTTTTTTATCGTGTTTCGAAGTTTGCCTCTTAAACTTCTCATCTTGATCTTTCTTTGATGTCGTCCCTTATACTCTTAATCTTGATTTTTCTTAACGTTTGTCTTTGTAACTCTCGTTTCGAATGATTTGACTTGAATGCTTTACTTCCACTTTGATCTTCATTTCGAGTCTGATTTATATGTTGTTTTTGACAATGCTTGATTGATTTTAATATTGAAGTATCATCATTCAAAATCAATTGTTAGAAACAATATTAATCTTGTTTGTTAATATCAAAACATTAAGGATGAATCAGTCATGGGTCAACAATTTTCGCCTTTTTTATTACAAATAAGATGGTTTACAATGTAAGATTGAACAAATAATATGATATTGATAAAGGAATAAATTTTATAAATTTATCATGTAATTCATATTTCCCATATCTTTTACAAATCAATAACCATACATTCAAAGCATATAAATGATTTCCCCTCTTTTCCTTCCTTTTTTTTGTATATTCGAAGCATATTATATTTTTAAATCAAAGCATGCATAATCATCTTACTTCATTTCTCCTTTTTGGCATAAGCAAAAAGGCATAACATTTAAGATCGAAAGACGACCACAAGAAACAATAAAAGATTTCCCCTTTTAAATGCTTTTCCAATTTATCTTACTCAATTTCTCATTTTAGCATAAACAAAATGATAGCACATATGAGAGGAAGAGTATTTTATATAAGATCAAAACTTTAAATCAACAATAAAAAATAGTAATATATATAAGTTTGAAAAAGAGGATAATCATCACATTTATAGTAAAGTAATAATAAAGCATGAGTGATGAAATGATAAAAGCATAATCATTTGGGTAAAATTTATATAAGTTCCAACCAATTATGCACATAGAGTCATATGAGAACATAAAATGAACTCAATTTAACCACCCACTTCAAACTCATCGATAATTTCCAAACCTCTTTGAATGTATGAAAATCTATCAAATGTTAGAGGTTTAATGAGAATATC
>CAIGRF010104434.1:39774-55739 GCA_903798235.1 Fraxinus ornus | reverse complement strand
TTTTATTTAAATTTGATGGTATATTGGTCATTTTACACTAAAAATAGTGAAAATGATGTTTTCTACACTGAAACGTTAAAATAGGGGCGAAAATGCAAAAAAAATGAAACGTTTGGACGTTTTGCATACTAATTGTTAAACGTATGAACGTTTTGTGCTAATAAGCCATAAAAATAATAATAATATGGTGTGATAACAAATCCATGAGGGAAACAAAACACCAAGAAAGAAACCTTCAAATTACCAAAAGAAAAAACCAAACACGCTAAACGGCTATTTTTCCTTGTTTGGGCCCCACATTTTTTGCTCTTTATAAAAATTCACGCGTAATTCTCTTCCTCTTGTCCTCTCTACGCTACCACTCCCTCCTCCTCCGGGTCGTGCGAGCCGCCGCCCAAACGCACGTTAAACACACCAACACACACACAGTTCGTCGGGGAGATGGCAACCGCAGATCATGAAGTCACGGAGAATGGAAATGTGGAGCCTCCGCGATCGTCTTTGATATTTCTCGGTACCGGTTGTTCTAGCGCGCTTCCAAACGCGATGTGCTTGATCCAGCCCTCTGATCCCCCTTGTCACGTCTGTTCCCAATCTCTATCTATACCGCCGGAACAAAACCCTAATTACAGGTCATTGTCATTATCCTATATATTAGTCCTCTCTATTTTGATTTCTCTAGAACTAATCAAATCGTTCGAAGAAATTGATCGGTAGATTCGATTTCGCATTGTCTGATTAAACCTTCTTCTGGCATTATTTTTCCCAGGTTTGTTGTTATTTACTGTACAACTTTTAATGAATGGGGTATGACATGTCGTTATATGGTTGTTGGAAATGTAGGTGCAATACATCTTTACTTATCGATTATTGTGGTGGTGATGGTGATCATAAATATATATTGATTGATGTTGGCAAGACGTTTAGGGAGCAAGTTCTCCGGTGGTTCACTTATCATAAAATCCCGCAGGTGGATTCTGTGAGTATTCCGTACCTTGTATTCCTTCCTTTTTTTTAATTTTTTTTTTGTAAATGTGATATATATACTAGACAGTAGATCCAATTTATTCTAATTCTATTTTAACTGGTCTCTCGGTGTAAACATTTAGGCATGCCATATAGTGATAGCCAAGATATTGCATCTAAAACATTCACCTTATGCCAGGGACTCGAATGCTTATGTGCTGGTGAAGGAGGTGCAAACTTCACCTTCCATTATAGAAAACTGCAATTATTATTAACTAAAAGTAGATTCATTGAGATTACACCAACTGTTTATGCAGTTCCAGGTTGCCCAATACCTACATAAATTTACTTCCAGGGGTGATACTAGATGTCCGATTGTTTGTTAGTAAGTGGCAAGTTCTAATAGTAGAGAACTAGGAACTTACGTGGCTGCATATTCTCCATCCAGATTTTAGATATATGATTAAGACTCACCTGGAAGAAAGGAAAGACAAGCAATAATACTCCAGTTATCTCTCTCCATTAAACCCTTTCAGGTAAATCACCATGGTGTGGCTGTTATACCAGATAGCACAATACTAAAGAGCCTTAGGAAATTCCCCCATAGAGACAATAGGATTCCTCTGGGTTTGTGTGTCAAATTTCAAGTATGAGCTCACCCAACCGCCTGGTAGTGAAAACATGGGATGGGAGAAAGAAATAAAGCACAATGAGACCCCCTTTTTTCTTACGTACAAGCCTTAGAGAGCACTCACTGGTGTTCAGCCACACTAGGACTTAGACACGGCCAGACTCCTACGGGAGGCAGCAGTGGGAAATTTTTCGACGTCGTATACCCCCTCCATCCTTCGCCTCCATCCTTCGGAGGTGGAAGAAGGGTACTAACAATTTCTATTTATACATATTAGGACCCCCAGTCCGCCAAAAGGTGGAGGAGCAAGAGTTGTCACAATACTTGTAAATCCTTTGATCTTTTTCCTTCTCGCTTCCAGCTCTCTCCCTATACTTTATTTTTACTTTATTTTGCCACAGAATTGATGAACTACATTAAAAATATTGAATTGTCAACTAATATGTATTATTCCTAGTGAAATGACCAATTTATTTTCCTTTGACTAATATACTCGTAAATCCTTTGCTCTTTTTCCTTCTCTCTTCCAGCTCTCCCACTATACTTTATTTTTACTTTATTTTGCCACAGACTTGATGAACTACATTAAAAATATTGAATTGCCAATTAATATGTGTTAGTCCTAGTGAAATGACCAATATATTTTCCTTTGACCAATATGGTTAGCCATGAAATATACTTGTAGAATCAATACGCCTTCGATGTTGATCTTCACAAAATTTCTTGTTGTGCCTCTTTATTAATTTTGATTTCTCTTTTTTATTAATGCTGTGTGTGTGCGTGTGTTGTGTGTGTGTGTTGTGTTATTTTTTTATTTTATTTTATTTTATTTTATTTGCTCTTTTTTCTAATGTTCCATAAGTTTGAACCTTAACGTTACGAAGGGAATTACAGAAGGAGAATTTACATATTGAGAGCAAGAGTGAGATAGAGATAGGATCATAGGGACTATACACAATCATTTAGTAGATGCTAAATATAACATTTTCCCTAAATTGCAGAGTCTGTACATGAAGACATGTAGTAGATGGTAATTTGAGCATTTTGACTAAATTATTAAAGATGCTAATCCAAGCTATTTCCCTAAGTTTTAAAAGATCTATATGAAATACATACTCACCATCTGAATTATGGCATTCTATAGATATTGGTAATGTCCACTTTGTTTACATGTAGTATAGACTTGCTAAACTACTGGTAACTATCTTGTCTTTTCACACTCCATTACGAAGAATGATTTTTCTCTTGGTTTACATTAAAAAGGTATATATTGTTCTTTTCTTTTATATGTATTTGAGAAAAAAGTATATATTGTTCTTTTCTTTTCTATGCATTTGAGAAAAAAATTGTTCATGAACTTACTAGGGGTAAATTTTGGTGAGATTTAAACACACACTGCGTGGTTAGGAGAAGAGTCCGACAACTCAATGCTATCTCACCAACCTACGCGTCTTGTTCTCGATTAGTCATTTGTAACATTCAAATCTAAAACGTAAAAGTATTTAGCTGATATTTTGACATCTTCAGGTTATCTTAACTCATGAACATGCTGACGCGGTTCTTGGTTTGGATGATATACGTGCGGTGCAACCTTATAGTTCAACGAATGATATTGATCCGACACCTATCTACCTCTCTCAAGATGCCATGGAGAGGTACTTTTCACTTCTGTTGTGATTTATACATTTAATTATGATAGCCTTAATAATATGGTTTGGTCTAATTCTGCTTGGTATAAACATGATAAATATGGTTATGTATTGGCAGAGATCATAACTAGTGTGAAAATTGGGTTACAGTACTTGTCAGAAAGTCACAAATTGCGTTCAACTTCACTCTTACTGTTTCTTTGCCTAAATGTTACTTCTACTACATATTGAAAGTCAAACTTTAATTTCAATCACACATTCAAAACTACTACTCATTATTATTCACACATTTTGTGGTCCCCATCATTGTTCCTGCCATGGTTTAAAAAGGCGGTAGTGAGACATGCCTCACCGTGAGGCGCATGTAGTATGTCTTGAGACGGTATTTTTTAGGCTAAAAATATGAGGCTCACGCCTCTAAACCTGAGGCTCGTGCCTTGCATGAGGTGTGCGGCTCATTTAAAATTTGATTTTTCAATTGTATAAAAAGAAATCAGAAAGGGTCATTCTTAAAAAAGAAAATAGCTAATTTAAAAATGCATTCCAAACAAAACAATAAAATACCTAGAAAACTAAACGGAAACCAGAAATTAGAGGACCAAAAAGGAACAGATTCAACATAAATTCAAAAGTCGGAATTCTAGAAGAGTATCGTCTTCTNCATGCAATTAGTTGCTTCATATACATATCTGAAAATTATAAATTTTATAAATGTTTTGATTTATATAATTAACACACATGATTTCATCTAACATTTGAATAAACTCTAAAACTCATGTATCCATACTATATGCTCCAATTTTGATTTTTTTTTTGTATTTTTGTATTATTTTATAATTCTTTTACTTAGATTTTTTTTTTTTGTGATGCTTACGCCTCGCCTCATAAAGAAAAATCGCCTCAATACTTAGTTTCACCTTTTTAAACCTTGGTTCCTGTTAAAAAGTTCCTAAAAAGTTATTAATAATCTTTCCCTAACGGACTATTTGTTTTTAATTTTGTGGATCTATGATGCAGTTAGGAGTTCATTATGGTTTAAGATGTTAGAATACAGTTTTTTATCACGGTCACTCTATTAGCATTATTATGTTAACTGATATGTCTAACATGGGGAAATGAGGTTTTTCTTTCTGGGGCAGAAGAGAGTTGATATTCTATAAATTTTCATATATCTGATCAGGTTTCTTTGACTATTTGTTTTGATGGCATGTCTTCGCTATGTGTTTGTGAAGGAAATATGTACATCAATTTGCGACATGTTTCTTTCTCTCATGCATTATCATCTATGAAACTCTCCACGGCGTCAATGTATATATTTTGAGCTGGAAAATTCTACTTGTACATAATTTTTTACCTAATTGGTGCCTGAATTGACAAGTGGCAGCCCCCTATTGAGGGCCCGTTAGGTAAAAAAATAGGTACTTCTAGCACATCCCTTTTGAGTTTAAGGATCCTGCTTCCCTCATTAGTTAATAAGCTAGCATATCATATCGAAATCTTGACTAGCCATCGTTTCTGTTGGGTTTAAATAATGGCATGTGAAGATATGTTCTGTTTGTTTTGTAACCGACGTGTATCTTGTATTTTAATTATGATTGATATTTTATCCTACCGATTCGTTGATTACTCTGGAACAGCATTGCACTGAAATTCCCTTACTTGGTTAAGAAAAAACTCAAGCCTGGACAGGAAATCAGACGTGTGGCACAGCTAGACTGGAAGATTGTAGAGAATGACTGTAAGAAGCCATTCGTGGCATCAGGACTACAATTTTTTCCTTTGCCAGTTAGTTTCCTCCACCATATCTTGGTTTTCTTCTCGCATATTTCATTTATGGATACTTTATACAGATTCTATTGTTTATATGTTCTTTTGGTGAAGGTAATGCATGGTGAAGACTATGTATGCTTAGGTTTTCTTTTTGGTGAAAGATGCAGAGTAGCATATATATCTGATATTTCACGCTTTCTTCCACCCACAGAATATTGTAAGCAATTGAGTATATCCTGCCCTGCAATCCTTTGTTTTTGAATATTGTGTCAATAATTTTTGATAGATGAATATTGTGTCAATAATCATTGTGTGTTGGTGTAAATATGCATGCACATATTGGACATTTGAGTATTATAAGAATTTGCATGCCCCTTGCAAAAACTCAAGTATTAGAAATAACTACCTTAAATAACTACCATTGTTAGGGGATTTTTCTCCACAGTGAGAAATTAATTACCACTTTTTAAGACGATACATGCTATTTGTAAAGGAAATTTACAAATTCCATTTTTATATAAAATTATATTTTTAGAAATTGGAAGTAGGATTGAATTTTCTATTAGAACAAAATCTAACAATTTTAATGTGTTTAATTGGTAAACTTGAAAGCTTGTGATTCAAAAGTAAATGTTTGCTAAAACTTCCTCCTGGCACCTTTTTCAACAAACCAAAAAAATAAAATAAAAAAAACTTAAAAATCCATTGCTTGACTACACTATAATCTGTCTTAAACAACGTACGGGATAAGATCAAGTGAGTATTGTAGTTTCCAGGAGAAAAATCCAGATTAATTAAATTTTAAGCTTCTAACCGACCGATACATTTAAAACCTAGAAACAGTTATCGTGGATCATCTCCTGTAGAAAAATAAAAAAGTAAATAAAGAAGCAGTGAAGAAGCCTCAAGTATAGAAAGGCGATTAATTATGCAATGTACATTTCATCCCACTAGCATACATGCAAATTTGAAGCCATTTATTGAGGTAGCGTTGGCCATTGCAGATATTTCTAAAGATGGAGGTGGACAGTTAGATCTCCTTATCTTGGACACACTATATAAGGTTAGCCTAGTGATAAGTTATGGGTAAATTTCATTCTTTGGTTATTTCAACTGTTATTAAGTAGAGCTAAACGATTATGTTTTGTTCTTACAATACCCACCTCTTCCTGCTTATTTTTAATTGTTCTTAAGTGAAAGTAAACCAACCCCGCTATTCATACCATTCCATTTTTAGTCACAATAAAACATTTTAGTATTGACACACTTCGATCTCCTTTTCGTTTTTGATTCAGTAAGATTCATTCTTGTTTATTTGATAAGTTGCAGGTGCAATATTATTTTTCTGGCATTTTTTTCAGTCTAATTTCTCCTTTCTTTCATTCCTTGCTCGTATTGATAGATAATAAAAGATTTTTCCTCTTATTCTCCTGACCTTCAAGTATAAATATAGGCTGAATCGATTTATTCCATACTCAATCAAGCCTATATATAAAAGTGTAATCCTATTTATAGAAGGAAAAGGAAAAATCATATAACTAAAAGGAAAAAATATTAATACCTAGCTTGACTAAGATATAAGCTATATAGAAATATTTCTATAATCTCCTATTCTAACTGGTCATTTTGTCTCTTATTCTATTTTTTCTTCTGTCTCTATTGCAGAAGGGTTCTCACAACACTCACTTTTGCTTCCCTCAGGTTTCTTTGGTTCTCACTATTTAATGTCTCTTGGATTTATTTTATGTTATTTTTGTGGGAAGTTCTGCTTGTGTTACATTGCCAAAATATGTCTCCAGACTCTTGATGCAGTGAAGAGATTATGCCCAAAGAGAGCTTTATTGATAGGAATGACCCATGAGTTTGATCACCACAAGGACAATGAATTTCTTATGGAATGGTCTAGAAGGTACGATTTATTGCATTTCCTTATGGGCAGTCCTAGAAAGTAGCTTGGCCAAAAAGGCCTCACAAAGTATACTGAGGATCTTAATCATTTGTTTTTGCTTCCAGGGAAGGAATACCAGTTCAGCTGGCACGTGATGGGCTACGGATCCCTATTGAACTTTAATGAGGTAAGGTTCCATGGATCATTATACACTTTTCAGAACGGCACTTTTTGTTAGGCAATCGCATTTATAGTTATGTAAACGCATATAGATTAATGGCTACTATTTTAGTTCAGTGTTAAATTAGTTCTCTGCAGTAGAACTTCTAATGAAATGATTATGAGCAAAAGAATGATAAATAATTATGAGAGTGAGAATCTATTAATATCCCTGCTACAATAATTTAGCGATTTAAACTATATAGAAAATTATCTACGTTGCGATGAATCAGATTCGGCAAAGATCACTGATTAATATTGTGCTGGGATATACTTTAATTCTTCCCTCCTTTACTTCTATGTTGCAATGAATTCAGATTTGGCAAAGATCACCTATTAAATAGTCTTGGGGATTCTGTTTACTTCCGATTCTTGTTGCCTTAACTTCTATGTTCTGTTGATTTTAGATTCGGATTTGGTACTTTCTGGCCTTGAATGGCCTTGTGCAACTGATCTGAAATAGTTTCTATCCTTGTTAATCTTGGTGTTTAGATAGTATTGGACATTTCTTAGAAAGAGATCGAAACCAAAATTTTGTCCATTAAACTGTCATTATGATGTTTGGTGTGGTGTATTAAATAGGATTGAAAAACTACAATAGACAAAACTTTAACTTCGTTTTCACCTTTAATATTGTACAACCCACCATACCAAATAGGCAATGAATGATTTGAATGATGCGTGCAGGTTAACTATGAGCAATGTATGGCCTGGCCTGTACATATATTTATGTTTTGCTTTCTGATGACGGTAAAACGGGAATAAAACGTACAACAATTTGAACAACTGCACCACCTTCTCACAGAGAAGCAGCAGACGCAGAAGTGTGATGCATACAGGATTTGCAAATATATTGTGTTTTAGAACCAGAGAAGTGCACACCTCTGTTAACCATAGTACAGTTCGCTGTAGACCAAGCAAGATGCAGAAGTGTGGCGTATGTAGTTGAATTGTATAACACTGGAGTACGGTATCTCTGCTTGGTCTAATATTGTCATTTACACACTTGAATTCTGTTATTTAACTTACATTCAAGATTTATTCTAAAAATCCCCTGAGGATTTAGGTAGGTATTATGCTGTCAAGTCTCACGCATCAGGGCTAGTTATTTACTTGGTGAAATTGTTAATTTTTGCACAAATTCATTTAATTTTATCTTTAAAACTAGAAGCCTGGGATCTGGGATATGTCTCTCATTTCAAATATCTAGTATCAACATGTGAGAGAGTGCTATTTCACATGCTGGCAGTGTGTATGTATGTCCTACTGGAAAGTGAATTTCAAGGTTGTTCTATACAGGTCAATTTTCATTATTTAAAAAAAAATAAAAAATAAAAACTTAAACTTGTAGTGGTGTGCATTATTAATGTAAAAAATAAATAAAGTACAAATTAGGAGGGTGTATTGGGACCGACCTCTAGGCAACAAGCTTACAAAGAATGATAGAATCAATCTAGTGTATTGGATGGACTTTTATGGACTTTCCAAAAGTCTTCCAAGGGTCCTAACGTATTAAGGTCATAAATATTCAAAATGTCAATAATTTTAATTACTTTTAAAAATTCTTCGTATAATAACTTTTAAGCAGAAAATATAATATAAAATCTCATAAAAATCTCTCATTCAGTTCAAGATTTAAACTCTCACAGAAAAAGGAAGAAAGAAAGAATAAAGGTCTTCAATATGTAATATTTCTATTTCCTTCAACTTTCTTTCCTCTTAACATTTCACGATTCTCTCTCTTGACCTCTGATTATTATTATTATTATTATATTATTATTATTTTTATTTTAATATTCTTTGTTGACCTCGAATCTTGTACTTCCAACGTGGCCAATAGGTCTCAAGGTCTATCATGTCTACACAAGCTTGATTCATGCACACTTGGGCAAATCGTTAGCCACAAGTAGCTTCCTCATGTGGGGATAGAGTTGGTCGCGTGTACTCCAACAGTCAAATCAATTAGGGTAGCAAGTAAATGAGTGTGCGGGGCTTCAGCCAAATGGGTTCGACACTTTCACGGGGTTCTGCGAACTTCCTCCTAGCAGAATGACGTAGAGTACGGGCACAAGTCGGGTGCCACGTAGGGTATTCTGGGGCCTCGTCAATCAAGGCATGACAATAGTCTCCGAAGTCTAAGTATGAATATTTATATAATGTGTGGACTTTGTGTTAAGATGTATGCTTTTGTGAGGAAATAAATGGCCTCTTCTTCGAAACCTAATACCCAGGGGGTCCTTTAGTAAAATTGACATGGTATTGATATGCGTCGAGGCTGGTTTGCCTCCAATAATTCCTACTGAGAGGATTATGGAGGTGATGAGAGGTCCCCATAATGCATAGATGATCAGGAGGGGTTCAATAGACTATAGCAGTAGGTAGGGAGCCTTCTTATGGCCAACCTGTATAAAGGAGAGTGAGCTAGAAACATTTAGGAAGCGATATAGGATCTCTAATACCATTAAGTTGTTCGTTTCGACACCTGAAGAACGAGTCTGCTTTCTTACGGAAGGGTGTGTTGCTGTAAGTGAGGCGATCATGAGTGCGGGGATGAAGTTGTTATTACACCCATTCTTTAGGTATATATTTAGGCAGTATAACCTAGTTCCCACAAAACTTCTCCCAATCACATGGAGCCAATTGGCAGGGGTCTTTCTTCTTTGGAAGGAGGTTACTCTTGGCGAGGATATGTATCCTTACATATTCCAAAACCTTTTTTAGCCTCGAGCTTCTAGTGGTGGGGAAGATTTTATGGGGTGGTATTGCATGAACCCCATGGGGGCCACATTCACCCTTCAGCTGGGGTACTTCGACCTCGATAAAGAACTGTAACTCGTCTTGGTTCTAGGTTAGGAGTTGTTGGCGTAAACAATAGAGGGTGATACGATCATAGAAATTACTGTATCAACCCAGTATCATGATTATAGTGAGTTCTCTTTTAACAAGCATCTTTATTCACTATCTTTTTGTTGGTCATTCCATTGACTTATGTTTTGTACAGCTTTAGCTGATCGTTTTGAACTCGATCCGTTTGAGTGGACTATTGTCAGGGCCATATACGAGCTGCCCATTGAAAAGAGATCTTTTAAAATTGTAGTAGCGAAGTGATCCCTTTTCGTCACACATTCCCTAATGGCCAAAGAGGGTAAGCAGTTTCGACTTTCCTGTTTTACTTTCAAGTTTTGAACAAGTATTGACGCTTCATCCTTCTTGCAAAGAAACATGAGAAGAAACAATATACGAAGCCAGACATGTTCTTTATGAAGCGCATCAATAAGGCGAAGAAGAAGACGTCTCTAAGTACCAACACTTCAACTTACAAGCATTAGAGAGACGAACTGTCTAGTTTGTCAAAGTTAAACCATCTCCCTTCCCCATAGAAGAAGGGTAAAGAAAAGGTCGAGCCTCAGGAGGAGAAGCTTTAGCAGAGAAAGATGATTGTTAACAAAAATATTGAACATAATCCTCCCCTAAAGCGCCAGACTACCAAAGACGAATCAACAAAGAAGCCCATTGAGACGAACCTCATAGTTTCTGTAAAAATAATAGACGTCGAGGAACAAGCCGAAGAGGAAGGCGGCATAATAAAAAGGACAAAGGATAGAGAGGTGTCCAATGTAGGGGCCTTTAAAGGAAAGGCCCAAAATTTCATGGGGGCAAGTCTGATGAGATAGCCCCAGTTGTTTTGGAGATGCTCCCTGTCGAGGTCCAGGCGACTATGAGAATTCACAAGTATTGGACAGACAAGTGTTCTTCGTACACCAAAATCTATGACTCGATTGACATGGTCGAAGCTGGCCTCACCCTACAGGCTCGCTCACAAGGCTAATTTCTCAATGCCTAGATGGATATGAGGAGACTATAGAGATTCAATAAGGAGTTTTTTTTCAAATGGCAGCTAACGCGAGCCATAATCTTCGGCTCACGGGCCGGCTCATTTACATTTCTAGGTTAATAGTCATATGTCTAGATGATCAATATAGCCATTGCACAACAAAAAGTCAAGAACAGTCAAATTTTGGACCGTTAGACCTTTTCGGTAGATCGCCGCTCCCGGTCGACCGCCACTGATTGACCATCGATCGATAGCCTAGGTAGATTTTATCAATTTTTACGTTTTGGCCTCATTTGATCCGTTTCGAATATTTTGACAAATGTCAACATTTGAAAGGTGTTTTTAAACAAGTTTTCATGGTAAATGAAGTTTTAAAAATATGATCTAAGTATTTTATGCAAGTGATAATCGAAGTAACTTTTAGTGTATGACTCTTAAGCTTTTGATCTTGCTCTTTTTTTGATGTTTATCTTTTAAGATATTTTCTTAAGGACTTGTCTTAAATGCGTGACATCGATCTTGATCATCTTCATGAGTCCGATTTGTGATAGTTTTGATTTTGATCTTTTAATGACATTTGATCAATTTATCATTGGATGCTCTGAAGACCATAATCACTTTAAATTTAATTTTTAACAAACAATATTAATTTTTTTATTATAATCAAAAATTTAAAATTATAATTAACCATAGGTCAACACATAAGTGGTGGGGTTCATGTTTCATACATTCCTCCAAAATAAGGTATTCATGTTGAAGTCTCCTCTTAAAGCTGAAAGAGTCTCTCTATCATTGATTTGATCATAATAAGTCATCACATCCATAAAACGTGCTAAGTAACTTTTCAAGGTTTAGTCTGACTATTGCCTCATATCCTGCAGACGTTGAATGGGGATCTCTCTTCCTTGCTTGATAGATATTGGCTTAAGAAATCTTTTTTGAGATTTGGCTTGCTCCTGATACTCCAAGTGGTATACGACTATACCATATTTCAGTAGCCCATGTAAGTGTAAGGTGGAATGCTCTACACTTAAGCACAAGCAAAGCTCCTCTCAGGCTCATGCGAGTCTTGTAGTTGTTAAGATGTTTTGTTGGATCTCCCTTCTCCTCATAATTGGGGATTTCTGTTGGTACGAAGTGGTTGGGAGCATGGGCATTCCTTAACTCTTGAGAAAACGGAAGACTCTCATCATCATCATCTAGTTCAAAAGATCTGCATGGGCCATCTGAGTCCTCCTCCTCAGCTTGGTACAAAGATGGCTGTAATGTGCCGCTTGGTTTCTCAGATTTGCAGTGTCCATTCTTTATCACCTATTTTTAGGCGGCGTGGCCTCTCGGGGCTCATGGCTCTGCCTATATCCCTGTCTCATTTTCGTAATAGGTGGTTAGTGTGTGCTATCGCAGGCACCCAAAAGTAATTCATTAACCTCTAAAACTAAGGTAATAGTGGAAGTAAGGGGTCGATCCCACAAAGAGTATGTAATTCAATATTTTATGCTTCGTACTAGGGCTGCACAAAAAAATCGCGAAACCGCAAATCGAACCGAAGTCGTTGGTTTGAAACCGTTGGTTTGGCTCCACGTGGACCTGTGATTTTTTTCTCACACCGAACTAACACGTTTCAAAATGATTTAGTTTAGGTTTCAAATTTTTAAAAATCGCAAAAAATAAACCAAACCGCATTTTTTTTAATCAAAAAAATATTTTTATTAAATTATAAATTCTCGTATATAAATTTAATTAAAGTAAAATTTTTAGAATTTAAAGTATGCTTTCTTGGAGAGTACAAATTTAATTAACATAACTCATGCATACAAACAAGTTAGTTAAGTAATTGTCATTAATATTTAGTTGGACCTTCATTAAAAAAAATATATTTAGACCCATAATTACAAAATGAATTCAACGTGAAATTGTGAATGTGACCGCCATATATGCGATTACGCATTTGCAAAAACACAAGCAAACCAAAGTTACCAAACTCTAGCTCAATCCCTCTATCCCGCAGCGCCGACGCACGCCACGCAGTGCCAACTTGATGCTTGTGACCTGCTGTCGTCGACGTCATTTCTCCACCACTGCCTAACGCCACTAACAGTGACTCTGAATGTAAACCTCTTCCTTTTCCTTGCGTATCGCAACAATTTTTCATAATTTGTTTAAACAAGAGAAATTAAAAATCGAGATCAAAACCCTTAATTTTCTCCCTCTAAAAACGTAAAAGAAAACTTAGAACTGATTTGAGCAAAATTTTTTGAATGAATATCTCTTTCTATTTTCTCATTTTTCCTTAATTTTGAATGAATAGTGGTATTATTTAATATTTTAATTGGGATAAAGAAAGTGAATAAAATGTAAACTTGATCATTTAGTTTTATGTGTGCATGCACTCCAATTTAGTAGATGTAGAATGGTTGTATGCATGCTATGAAGAAATGGCGACTCCAATCACTTCACCATCAGCTTCAACAAAAGAGGTTACCAAAAATAGTAGGTCAGGTCCTTCACAACCTGCTTTCGATCTTTCTAAACAGATTCATTCTATTTTTAAAGCTAAACTTATGCAAAACATGCAATATGAAAAGAATGATTTGGATGATTATTTGTTTAGTCGTTGTGAAGATTTGACCGATCCCAAGTTTGACGTATTAGTTTGGTGGAAATTGAATGCGTACAAGTACAAGATTGTCTCTAAAATTGCCAAAGATGTATTAGCAATTCAAATATCTACAGTCGCTTCAGAATCGACATTTTCCATGAGTGGTCGAATTCTTGACTCCTTTAGATGTAGAATGGTTGTATGCATGCTATGATGAAATGGAGACTCCAATCACTTCACCATTAGCTTCAACAACGGAGGCTACCAAAAATAGTAGTTCAAGTCCTTCACAGCCTACTTTCGATTTTTCTAAACAAATTCCTTCTATTTTTAAAGCTAAACTTATGCAAAACATGCAATCCGAGAAGAATGATTTGGTTGATTATTTGTCTAATCATTGTGAAGATTTGATCGATAATAATGAAAAAATCATATAAATAGTAAAAACCTAACAGGTTTGGACCAACCCACTACTACAAACCCAATAATAATAATAGAACGTAAATAATAAAAATTCTATAAAAATGATATCCGCATCATATTGTTTCTTAGTTTCTTGTTAATATTAAGAGAAATAATAATGTTATATAACATAAATGGTGTTAAAGCATCAATTTAGGTGATCACCTTTTATAAGTTCAATTAAATAAATCATGTGACATTACATTTAAATGAATCTATCATTTAATGATATATAGTTGATGTAACACCTGAAATTTGCATAAGTCTTAAAGTGTTACTAAAAATTCACTTTTCTTTGTACTGAAGGCGAAACGATAACATAATTGGAATATCTATAAATTTAAACTATATATGAAAATTGTATTTTTGAGGGAAAAAAAAAACACAATCACTAATTAAATAACATGTTTTTGACCGAATTAAACTAATTAATAAATTGAAGACAGAAAAACTTGAATGTTTATTTTTCCTTCGATCCCCTAACAGTCCACGACACTATCCCCCATAGTTCCAATAGCCTCGAACTAAACTGTAAAGTTATTGTAAAAGTGAGTGTTTAAAAATATCCAATAAGATACGTGCAGTTTTCATAGACAATTATATAACAATAAAATAGACACTTTATACATTTCTTATGATTATGAAGTATATCGATAACCAAGAGACACAATTTTCAATAATATTTTGAATTCCTGAAGGATTTCACATTTAGTTAGGTAGAACCTGAAGGTTCACCGACAATTCATACATAAATTACTAAATAAAAAATTATTCAAAAACAAACCACTTGATACCTTGATTTTGAAATGTTGAAAATAATAAAATCTATGTAAAAATTCTCTTGTTATTTTTCTATACTTCTCCCTCTCCCTCTCCCTCTCCCTCTCTACCATGGCTCTCTTTATTTTTTATGATGAAATAATAAGAATTCTTGTAGTATTTATAGTTAAAATTCTCAATTGAGCTCGTATGCAACTAGAATTGAAAAACGGTGTAATATAAGGAATTTGGATGAAAATTGATTTCAAATGATAAAATTATGATTACTATTAAACTTTATCAAATTAATATCACAATTAAACTTTATCAAAATCACAAAAAGATTATCGAGTGTGTTTGGTGCATATTAAAATGAAAGAATGCATTTTCTTGAAGTGATATGATGAGGAATATGTGGTTGAAAAAAAAGGAAAATTTATTGATATGATGAAAAATATTATTTTATTGAAGAACGTATGATTGAAAATGAGTAGAAGAATGAGAATGAAAAAAATAATGTGGGTCAAACATGAACATTATTATCAAAATCAACATTTATCATCTCACACGTGCCTACCATAAAAACTTAAATCATAAATCAAGTTTAATTAATTAGCAATCACATAATTAAATTTTTCATTTTAAAATAGAATACATGGTAAAATTTGGAATTTTAGTCTCGTTTGACTTGGAATACACGGTTAGAATTAAAGTAGAGTAGTAGAATTTTTAATTAGAATAGAATTAGAATTTATTTTTATCAAAATAACTAATGATTCCAACTTATGTCATCTATACACACACATTGCAGCAAAAAGAGAAATTGAATTGAATTATAAATTATTTAAAATTCTATTTATCTTTATTTTCTCTCAATTGGGTCTAACTTTGTATGTTCTCATTCAAAACAACTTTTTCTAGAATCAAAGACTTTTAATTAATTACGAGCTACAAAAAGAGTCAATTATCTTCGCTCTATCAAAATCTAATTATCTGGCCCAAATAAAATTAAAATTAAACTATTTCACTTTAGTCCCTCAACTTTCAAAATATAAAAATATAACGTATATAACAAATAAATTTTATTCTATAAAATTTTTGGGGCGTTACAATCTCTCCTCCTTAAAATAACTTTGTCCTCGAAATTACCTTAGTTAATTGAAAAAGTTTTGGATACTTGACATTGA
>CAIGRF010104434.1:19418-34181 GCA_903798235.1 Fraxinus ornus | reverse complement strand
CTTGGTAACGGGGACGTAGAACACATTGTGTATCGAATCCCATTAAATTCGTTTGTTATCTTGATTACACTTTATTTTAAATTGCTACTTATATTGTGTCATATCCATACTTGACTTAAGTTATCGAATTTGCATATTTATTTCTCATATTACACTTTGCATTTATATCTTGTGTATTAAATAGTTTTGAGACTAATTGTTGATAAAGTTTCAAAAATCAATTGACTCCCCTCTTAGTCAGTTATTCTTGGGTTATCAAATTTATATAATGATTTACATACACATGATGTGGTGAGGTATGATTGGATCGGATTTTCTTCAATCAAATAAAAAAACTGGCCTCACTCTCTTTTTAACATATTATATGTATGTAAACAATTATGTAACAGATTATATATAAGTAGCATTATTCTTTTCAAAATCTTTGATTGAAAGCTTACAAAAAGTCTATGAAAGATTTTCATTAAATCTGCAAGAGTCTATACAAATCAATAGAAGTTCATTAAATTCTATAAAATTCTTTCACTTGTACACCCTCCCAAGTCCTAACTTACCGGTGCTTGAATCATTTGTTTTCAAGGGTACTTACAAGGAATCCAAACAAGTCATTTCTTGCATTGAGATCAAAATCAATATGACACTTTTTTCATTGGAAAATAAGAGCAATGCTATGTGTACAAGGGATTTTTACAGAATGGATAACAGAATTCCACTTGGTAGTATTTCATTGGCTGTTGGGCCAAAAAAAAAAAAATGTCATACATGTACTACTAGCACAACACCTATAAAACTGTTTGTACAGAGATTCTGTAAAAACAGATTAATCCAAAAAATAATTATCCACTTTGACAGGGTCATATGGACCCTGGTAGTGCCCCCTGTGATATGTAGGGGGAAGACATGGACCATATGGCCCTAGTAGTGTAGCACTATTCGAAAAATAATGTAGAGGGTTTTTGATCAAGACAATAGATCGTGTCAAACACTTTGTGCAACAAATTACCAAGTGCACAGCTACGAGTCATACTTTCTTACAGAGATTATGAATCGGCCTCAAGAAGGCTCTTTTTAATTTTTTTTAAAACCAAGTTTTCCTTTAAAAATGAAAGAAGGCTCACATATATCGAATCAATCATGCTACATGTATATCATGTTTTACATCAAGTTTGACATCACGTGAGTTGGCAGATTTTGTACATTAATTTCAACAACATTTTTTTCCCATCAATGGACAAATTTCCCACACATGAGACTGTCAAAGATATTGTCAATCACAAGTGTACAAGAAGTATAATTCATATTGAATACATGAAGAACCAAACATTACATTGACATGTACTTAAAATAGATTGACTGATTCTAGGAGTCCTGATTTCTCGTGACCTGGTTATCGACCTCAAAAAATAAGAATTATTTTTTATTGACAATAATAAGTTTTTTTTGTCGAAATTCTGGCAGGATTTTGCCCCCTTTTGAGGTTTTTGGGTGTGTTTTGGGTTAACTTTTTATTTGAAGGAAGAAGGAAGAAGTATTTGACGGATTTCCTGATGAAAAGCACACTTCAATTGGAGAATGCTAAAATTTTAAAGAGTTTCAATCCTAGTTTTTGCCTAGACCTGAGGTGGATTTTTAGAAAGTGGAATGTTGGATTTTTAAGATTTTTCATCATATAGTATTTTAGTCTTTTGATTTGCAACACTTCAATTTTTTAGTCATTTTTTAGTTGTGTTAATGACCCTTTCTATAGATAATTTTAATGGATTTTATTTATTTTTTTTCTTATCATTTTTTTTTGGTGCGTTGACACACTTCTCATTAGGTTGAAAGTCTTGATTAAGTCCAAGTTTCCATTTTTTTTGATTGATTTTTGTGCTTTTCTTACATTTGTTGTGTATATGCATCTACTCGCAAGGAAAATCAGGCTAATTTTATTGTGTCAAAATGTGCACTTAAAATGGCTTCTATTTCCTAGGTTGAGTGGAGGACTTCATTTTCGCATCTGGACGAGGCTTCCAATTGTACTTTGGTTGGACACGTCTTGCTAGATAGTGCTTCAACTACCATGATGAAAATGCTAATGGACAAGCTATCATGTAATGAAATCCTTTTGAGGCTAACGTGGAACCCTCGTGTACAATAATATTGCCCTTTGTAGCGACGTGGAGCCATCTTGAGCAATAATTATGTCAGCACGCAACACAGGTATCAAGGAACCCCTTTCCTTCTAGCGTAGAAGGACACCATGCAAAAAAGAATGGATTATTCCATGTGTACATACTGGATTACTCTCTCTCACATAATGTGTGGGACGCGCATAGATTTAAAAACTCCGACAACGTGGTTCCCATCCCCATTGTGAGTAATAGATAAAAGATTCAATAAAAAAAATTCGATACATGTAGCATGATCCGAATGCCAATAAGCTTGACAAACTAAAGTAAAAAAAATCTAAGTAACATAAGTAGATGTTTAACAGTTGAAGAATCATAATAAGTATTTACAAAAAGAAGGATTTTTTTACAATTTAAACTTACAAAGTGCGGTAGAAGTTGGATAAACTGGAACAAGTTACCAAGAGCCAAGTATAGTTGCGATCCTTCACACAGGGCTATATCGGCCCTTTGACCCTAACCTAATCTCCACCATAACTAAAAGGATTTGCTTAGTACAAGATGATTCTTCAAGTTTGTAAAATGTTTCATCAACTTTTGATCATTTTGCCCTTTTTAGTATTTCAATGGTTATAGAAAAATCTAATTTTCTTTAAATCTCCTTTTTTGGCATTTTCAACTTAAATTTCTAAAAGGAGCATAGGCCAGCTTTGATTCGATTTTGTAAATGTGGACCGCTATTTGGTCAAAAATTATGGTCACAATATCTCATTATAGGTTAACTGTTGCAATAATTATTATCGACAAAGGTACGTGCAAGTGTCCCTAATCAGATTACTGAGGGGACAGACATTACATTTATACTTAGAAAATTTCCTGATTGTGACACAAAATGTCCACTGCCATATGGCAGTCCAAAAGCATGCAATGACTAAATAAACAATAATTGATATAGTTTTGGACAAAACCCAATTTAAGTTTATGTTTGATGAGGCTTGAGAGTCGGCTAAATTTAATTTTAAGTAATTTTTTTTTTTATTTCTCATTAATATGGAGATACGAGTTATTCTTGATAAGTAACTTCTGATTTTTAATCTTGATGAAAAAAAAATTAGTTATTATAGAATTTACGTGTAAGTGGGATTTTTATTATTCTTAGCTAAATATGAATTAATTCGTAAGAAGTATGAGTTTGTGGCCACTTCGAAAAGAGTAATGTCATGTAGTCTCACTGGGGTTACAATCTCAGTCTAGGTGGCGTTAATGTGACATTAAATGATAGATGAAATTAAATAAGTCATTTAATTTCACCTTACATTTAACCTCTCAATTGAGTCGTCTAGATTTAGGTTGTAACTTCAGTGGGACTAAATAATATTGTTTAAAATAAGAAATCAAAAATATTCTACTAAATCCACATATTTTATTTCATAATTGATTGTAAGAAGATGATTCCTTAAATTCAGTTTTAATACCTCAGACATTGGATGAAATTATGTTGCAAGAAGGAGCCATTTTCTTGCTGTTTTGATCAATTGAATTCAGCTGGAATCTTCAACAATATGGAGCATTGATTAGTTAGTTAGTTAATAACTAAAATGATTCCTTGTTTGTGTCTATAAAAAGGCTGCATTAGGAGTGTAAAAAGTGAGAATTCGAGAGAAAAAGTGAGATGAGATAGAGTAGTAAACTCTTGTAAATCTGTAGAAATTCTTTCGGATGATTTCTGATTGTAAATTATGTAAAGTCTTGTGAATAAAAGAAGGCTGAGGAAGACATTCTACATGTTCCAAAATCTGTTCTTCAATTCTTCTCTCTGCTGGTTTATTTCTTCTGCTAGTTATCATCTGTTTCTGCTGCATTTTATGCTGTTTTCTGAATCTGTCTTCTTCTCCACATCAATTCTGCTGTTGCATTCTGTGCTCCCTGAAATTCTATATTAATTTCAGACTTAAAGGAAGTCTTACAGCCCTAACAATTGGTATCAGAGCTAGACGTTGACAACCTGAAAAAAGGGCTGAAAATCAAGTCTGAAATTTCTGTATTTCCTTCTTCTTCTTAACTGGCTATGTACATTATTTGTGAAGAAAGATTCCTGACCAGAATCTTTACCACAAGTCAACATCCAAGTTTGAAGTAGAAAAATTTGATGGCAAGAATGATTTCAACCTGTGGAGGGGGAAGATGATAGCACACCTTGGCATTCTTGGGTTGAAAGAGCAATCTGAAATTGATACTTTAACCAAGGTGACACCTTGAAGAAGGCAAGAAATACCATCATCCTTAGCCTCTCTGATACGGTTTTAAGGAAGGTTATTAAGGAGAAGATAACCTTTGAAATGTGGAGTAAACTAGATGAGCTTTACTTGACTAAAGATTTGACAAACCGAATCTATTTGAAGCATAAGTTCTATAGCTTCAAGATGTATGAATCAAATAATTGGTGACAACATTGATGAGTTAACAAAGCTGGTTTCAGATTTGGAAAATCTTGAAATCGAGATTGAGGAAGAAGATCAAACCATTTTCTTGTTAAACTTATTGCCACCAACCTATGACATCTAAGAGACACCATCAAGTATAGCAAGGAATCCTTGACCCTCAAAGAAGTTGCTGCACTAGCCTACTCAAAGGAATTGGATTTGAAATTGAATGGAAATCTTGCCAAGATGACTGGAGAAGTGCTAAGTGTGCAAGGCAGGAAAGAAAAGAGAGTGTGCTGGATTTGTCATCAAGAATGACACTTTAGGAAGTATTGTCCACAAAGAAACAAGAGGTGGCTGAAGAAAGAAATCAACAAGCAAGATGGAGACGGTGCAAATGCGTTTGGAGTTGTGAAGAGGTTGAAGTTCTTGCTACAACAAGAGCAAGCCATAGAAAGGTTTGGATAATGAACTCAGGTTGTCCATTTCATATGACACCAAGAAATGAACTTTTCATTGATTACAAACCGGTTGATGTTAGCAAAGTGCTATTGGCAAATGACAGCACATGTGAATTGATTGGTGTTGGTTCTATCAAGCTGAAAATGTGGGATGGATCTTCAAGAGTTCTAGGTAGAGTAAGGCATGTACCAGAACTGAAAAAGAAATCTAATCTCGTTTGGAGCACTTGACAAAGCTAGTTGTGTGTATAAAGCTCAAGGTGGAGTGTTAAATGTAATGGAAAAGTCTGTGGTGATCATGAAAAGAGTCCAACAACAAGGCATTTATGTTTTGCTAGGAAGTGAAGTTGAGGTTCTAGCTACAATTGGTCTGTAAATCCCTTCAAGTATCAAGATGGAGATTGTAAGAAGATGATTCCTTAAATTCAGTTTTAATACCTCAGACATTGGATGAAATTCTATTACAAGAAGGGGTCGTTTTCTTGCTGTTTTGATCAACTGAATTCAGCTGGAATCTTCAACAATATGGAGCCTTGATTAGTTAGTTAGTTAATAACTAAAATGATTCCTTGTTTGCGTCTATAAAATGGCTACATTTGGAATGTAAAAAGAGAGAATTCGAGAGAGAAAATGAGATAAGATAGAGTAGTGAGCTCTTGTAAATATGTATAAATTCTTTCTGATGATTTTCGATTGTAAATCATGTAAAGTCTTGTGAATAAAAGAATGCTGAGGAAGACATTCTTCATGTTCCAAAATCTGTTCTTCAGTTCCTCTCTCTGCTGGTTATCATCTGTTTCTACCGCATTTTATGTTATTTTCTGAATCTGTCATCTTCTCCACATCAATTCTGATGGTGCATTCTGTGCTCCCTGATATTCTGTATTAATTTCAGAGTTAAAGGAAGTCTTTCAGCCCCAACATTGACAATGTTGCTTAGGCATGAAAAGCAAGGTCTAAGGTGAATGAAAGTTAGTACACGTTTGACATAGCTTTTGAAAAGTTAAAAGTAGCTTTTGAGACCCAAAAGCTGCTTTTGGAGTTTAACTATTTTTATGAAAGTATTTCTGGTAATCATAAGAATTTTTAAAGAAAGTTGAAGTATATTGTAACTTCATCTAGAAGTACTTATAGAATATGAAACTGTTTTAAAAATTAGTTTCCAAAAATAAATTAAGATAGTTTCCTTTAAAAGCAGGAAGCAAAAATTAAAGTAAAAGTCAAGTCAAACGAGTCATTAATCATTTTAAAAGTAATTATTATATTATTTTTAAAATAAGTGACATAAATTAATTCATTATAGATAAGTAATTTAGCCCATGTTTGGAACCCAATTTGAGTATAATAGAAATTTTGGAATAGTGATTGATGTAAGAATGTGTGGTAGAAAAGTGATGAAAAGTTTTTGATTTGATTGTAATATTATTTTATTAGGAAAATATATGGTTGAAATGAAAAATAAAAAAGAGAAATTAATAGGTGTCAAACGTGGGCTTAATTGTTTTCATCGGTACTTTAATACCTAGTGTAGTCAAATATGCTGAAGGATCAAAACATCGGTAAAAAATCGCACTTCTCCCACCAAATCTTATTCGTAATTTGTCTCAGCTCTGCACAAATGTCTTCATAGAGCCTTGGCTTCGTCTCAAGTCTCTCTCTCTCTCTCTCTCTCTCTCTCTCTCTTCAAGATTGTGTGTGTGAAAAAGGTCTAATGGAATACGAGAGGGTGCACAAAGTTCAGGTAAGAATGTGATTTGTTCTGTACATCCAAATTCCATTATATAGATATCCACGCAAATACATTTGAATCATTGAAGTCGAACTTCAAAGATTAATACGAAACAATTGGTTTGGTCGTAGAGTTTGAATCTTTCTTTAGGGGGTTGTGCTTAGAGTTCTTCAATTTGAGAAAAACCTGCATTAAATTTTTGAATTTGTTGTTTGACGATGTAGACTGGTATAATATCTCCAAGTAAGTTGAGGATGAAGCTAATGGGACCTCACCATCAGAGGGAAAAGGGTGGATCAAATAGTAATTCTTCAAGAACATCTCCAGCCAGGATTGAGGATTCAGAATTTTTGAAGAACCGGTTATTGGCCACCAGAAGTGGATGTTCTGAGGAGGAAGGTTTGATAACTTTGCCATATTAATTTCTGCTTCAAATCTTAACTAATTATTATTTTGTATATACTGTAGGACCAGATCAACATGAGGCTTGAGGCCTCCTTTGAACTGTTTTTGATTAGCTTAGAAGTATTCCAAGAAAATGCGCTTTTTATGCTGAACCGCGCTTAATTGGAAGTAAATGCTTTAAGATTAATTACAGATCTCTAAATTTTTGTTGGGATGTAACTTGGTTTTATAAAACTGAACAATGAGTTGGTTTTGATTGAACAAAACATAGTGCTGATTTAGGGTCTATGCACTACGATTTGCAGCTTCAGGTTTAGAAATTCCACCAATAAAATACAGTAGTTCAGTGTTAGCTGCAAGCCAAGGTGATGGTAATTTTCTGCAACCAAAGGAACTCGTGCTGAGGGAAAATAAGGATGTGGGCGGCATCAAAATGCAGCTAGTTTCTGTGGGCGATGGCAGTAAATTTTGTTCATTACAACCTATGAGGACATATGAAGATGAGATTCTTGATTATGACAGTACTTCAAGCTTTGAGTTTCATAAAGGGGAGAGATCACTGCACCATCCTGCGAATAGATCATTCTCAAGACCTTTGCCATCCAAGTGGAATGATGCTGAGAAGTGGATTATGAATAGGCAAAATATTCAATTTAATAACTCAAAGAAGACCAACATACACAATCAAGTGAACTGGGTATCAGCTGCTAACACAGTGAGAGTTGCCCCAGAGTCCACTAGTTCTGAAAATAAGTTATCTAACGAGCGTGTTGATTTCTGTCAGCCTGCATTACAGACAGGGGCATGGAAGTCTGCTTTTGCTTCTCAAGGAGCTCAACCCATTTCAGGTCAAGGAAATGGAGTGAATGCATTAATCGATTTGTGCCCTGAAAGCAAGGATTTGATGGAGGTGAAAACCATGGGTTCATCTTGCCCAAAGACCTTGACAGAAGATACTACAGGTGATTAAATGCTGTCATCATCCCTTAATTATATTTCAGGCTCAGTTTGTCAAACACATCTTTTCATTTGGCTTCGATACTCGAGGCTTGGCCAAATAAAAAATGCAAGATGTTGAAGTTCCTCTGATGTAACACACTTTTGCAAAATAGAGTGAAATCCATTTAGATTTATGTCCATAAAAAGCTATACACTGGTAAATGTTGCTAATTTTATCTGGATACTGTTTTACTGGCCCCAAACAATTGCGTATTTAATTTGTTGGGAGTATCAAGCCTCATCCATGTCATTAGAGCAAACAGGGTCAACTAGAAATGAGGTCTCCTGCGGTCCTAGTTTTACTTTCGATCTCTGGATGAGGCAAAATTGTTGGAAATTTTAATACAGATATTTTATTGCAGTTGTTCTTAGATGGCTTCTGACACTTGATTGCCCTACAATTTGGTTGTGTATTGAAGGAGTAATATAAGTACAGTAAGAAAGAAATAAAAAATTCTGAGCTTTTAGACCAATTCCCTAGTTGACTTCTTAATAATCATGCAGGTGTTCCTGCCCCGAGATCAGTTTCAATGAGAGACATGGGAACGGAAATGACTCCAATTCCAAGTCAAGAGCCTTCAAGGACTGCTACTCCTGTAGGTTCCACAACCCCTTTTCGCAGCCCAACCTCTTCTATGCCATCCACTCCTCGAAGAGGAGAGCCAGCACTCTCAGTGATAGAGCACTCCGTTGATAATTCATTGCAGCTTTCAGCTGAAAAGGAGAAAACAGAATTGTCTGATCAAGATCAAAAGCTCAAGACAAGAAGAGAAATCATAGCCCTTGGTGTCCAGCTTGGTAAGATGAATATTGCTGCTTGGGCAAGCAAGGATGAGAAAGAGAAAGGTAACTCTAGAAATGAAACCGTCGATTCTAACGATCTTGAAAGGATGGAATATGAAAACCGGGCAGCTGAATGGGAAGAAGCTGAGAAATCCAAACATGCTGCCAGGTTCCTCTTAAAGTCTGACACCAACATTTTTATTTTGGATGTTCTTTGAGCTAGTAAAAAGTTAGTAATGGATGCCATGCTTTGACTGAATCATATCCTATTTTTAGGTTTAAACGAGAAGAAATAAAAATCCAAGCATGGGAAAGTCGACAGAAGGCAAAGCTTGAAGCTGAGATGAGGAAAATAGAGGTACGATTGCTTTTCCTTGTATTCCAAATCTGTATATTCAGAATGTTGAAATCATCCTAGTACCAAAGTTCTCCATCTTTTTTGCATCTATAATAATATAATACAATATTACATCATCATAGTAAAAAAATAAAAATTCTCCAAAGTTTTGAGAAACCTATCAATAACCTGTTGATTTTTTATTGGATGATAGAACCCCCCACCCAAGTTATATTTTACTGATTTTAATTAATGATAGGATACTGCCAATTTGTTCGTAGATATCTTAATGTATGCCTAACTTCATTTCGAGTTTGAGGTTTATGTAGATAAACTGTAGATGAATACTCATGTTTAATCCATTTCCAGGTGAAATTCGCATAATAAACATATGACAATCTAAACCCTTTTTCCTGTATCTCACATAATAAAGAATCATGTACCGACCCCCTGCTCTACCCCTAGGATGTTCAACCCAGACCACATTAACACCTAGGAACATTGAAAATAAGAAAATATGGCATACATTGTATAATTTGGTTTATGTAATATTAAATATTAAAAAAACTAATACACACACATATATATATGAGAGGAGATTTTACAATAGAAAATTGATCAAAGAATTTCATTTTCATTTTTTTCCAAAAATTTCCAGGTTCCTCCTATTTTATAGGTTTTTAGCCAAATATTTGTTCGTCTAGAGGGCAATTCTAAATGGATTGTCGCAGTTGCCCACAAAAAAAGGAAAGAAAAAAGGAGATACTGGTAAGAAATGAAGTTACAATTTATACAGAACAAGAAAAAGAAAACATGCACATGCACTATTTAAATTAACGGGGTGAGGGGCTGAGGGCCAATTCTCTCGAGAAGAGTTGAGCCAATTTACTCCCACTTGACTGATAAGACCATGAGCGTACAAGGTTAAAAAATATTATTTTATAGTATTTAACATAAAATTGTCTTAGATTCTATGAAATTTTCATATTTCTTGCTGCCATGTTCGTAGTGTGATCAACATCACTTTTCACAGTCTATTTCTAACTTGATACTTGTAAATTGATGAACTGGGTTTGCATACGAGATTTCACGTTTTTTTTTATGTTGTATCCTTGCCATCGGACTGCCAAACCATGTCTAACTAGATCACGAGTATTTAAATGAGCTTGCTTACCATATTGAGATTTTGTGAATTTTTGTGCCAACTACAAATTATTTAAGAATCACTGTTTATAAAGCACCCTTTTGCTACCTCATAAATTTTGAGTTTCACTGTCTGCAAAAAGCCTTATTGCACGTCCTTCAGTTCTGCCAAAGCGGCAAAATATACTGTTATTCATTTAATTGGTCTGGTAATACTCAAATTTATTTATACTTTTCAGAACTTCATTGAGTAGGTCAAACTAAGCGTGCATCTCTCATCTTCAAGTTGGTTGCTTAATATTGTGTGATTACTAAGGTCTTGGTTTAGCTTTGCGTTTCTGCACGTCCATTTCTCTTTGACGTGTTTGCATGTTTTCTCTTATACCGAACAAAACTAACATGGAAAGGTGCACTCGGTATTGAAAATGTAAATAAAAATTCGTTTTCAGGCCCAAATTGAGCAAATGAGAGCACAAGCTCAAGCAAAGATGGTGAAGAAGATCGGTATGGCAACGCAAAAATCAGAGGAAATGCGTGCTGCTGCAGAAGCTAGAAAAAATCGCCAGGCTGAAAAAACTGCTGCAAATGTAGAGTACATTCGCCAAACAGGTCGAATTCCATGCTCCCCTTTTACTTCTTGTGATTGGTTATAATATAAAGAAATTTGCACAAATAAGATGTGAGTCGTACAACAATGATGGATTGTTGATCCTGTTTGTTATCCATCTTTGTATTTATTAAAAAATTAGAAGTAGCCTTCAGATGGAGTGAAGAATATGTAATCATACTTTTCATCGGTATAGTGATGTAAAATCATCTTTTTTAACTGTTGATTTTTGGTAAATCTTGATTCCCTGAAAACAATAGTTTTCTTATTTGGATCTTGAAGCCCTCTTCATCCAGCGCCAAATGATTCCAATTTGCACTATAAAACTTGAGTAATGAGAATAACAGGAAGATTTGGGTATATCATCAAATCTGCTCAAGAAAAAGCTAAAATGTAATAAATTTTACTCAGAAATAAGGAGGATACTGATCCGAAATTCTATAAATGTGAACATGTTTAAACATCTTCCTTGTCTAGACAGATTTCAAGGAGCTAATTTGTCTAAAGTTTACTCAAAGGTGTGTAAGTTCCAACCATCAAGATAACTTGATGAGGCCACAATTATTCATACTTGTAAAGTGCACCACGTCCAACTATCCTAATATGATCCCCAAATAACTCATTAGGCTTTGAGACATTGTGCGGGTGCTAAAACTATAAACTAGGGGTAGGCATAGATTGATTCTGAAGATAACTGAACCAAACCGAATATCAATGGAGAAAAAGTGATTTCAAATTTAGGCCTCGTTTGAGCCACCTTTTTTTAGAATGAGAATGCAAAATATAACTGTTATTGGGTCCCCACACAAGAGATAGAAATTCAAAATTGATGGTTTGATATGATAGATAACGATCATATTTTTTATTTTTAAGGAAGAAAAATGTGACTCGAATAGGGCCTTAGTTTTGGTTGGTACTTCCAAAATGAAGTACCGGAATCAAGTGTGATTCCCAAAGCAAGATGATTCTAGTTTACCTCCTAATGCACCTATTTTGTTTAAAATAATGTTATTTAACACCACTGGTGTTACAACACTAGTTTAGGTAGCTTTGAGTGATAAACTCAATGAAATATAGAATTAAGTGATTCATTTAATAATACATCTCATTTAATGTCACATTAGCGCGATCTAAACCGATATTTTAACACCAATTGTAGCTTTACTTCGGAATGTGAAGTGTAGCTTTGTTCCAAGAAATGAAAACAGGGTCGTTCATGAGCCAGCATCCATCACTACTCCAATTATTTACAATTGGACTGATTGCATCTCGTTCGTGTTGGAGATAACTTATTTCAATAGAAGGCTGATTTTTTGGTGCTTAAAAAAATCCGTAATGGTAATGAAAGATTTATATTTTTATGATTGAAATAAACACGTTAAAAGTCTATAGTTCATTTCGGGTTTTCAATTCCGAGTTATAGAACCAAGTGAACTGGTCAATCAGCTGGCCGATTCTTGGTTCTAGTAACCGAACCAATTAAAACCTAAACACTTTTGAACCAAACAGGCCAGTTGGATCCGGTACTTTTGTACGCCCCTACCAGAAATAAATCCTCTGCTAAGCGGGCATTGAGCGATACAAGCTATCATTTTCCGCAAAAGAATGGAAAACTCCACTATGTAAAAGGGGATTTGAACTTTTAGGGTTGTTGGAACTCTTACCCTACCTTAAATTGGTGCTTTTCTTGCTGGTTTGCACTCACACCCCATCACCCTTCTGTAAAAACCTGACGAATATTCGGTTTTGACAATCTAACGGTCAATTCAAGATCAAGTAATTTGAACAAATGAAAAGGGGACATACACATAGCTTTTGAATTGACATAATACATCACCAATATCAAGTTTAACATATCTTGAGCTCTAAATATACAGTAACATTGTAAAAGCTACAGCTAATTCACAGACACTATTGTCCTTAAATACACGTGTTTAGGTATTTCAGGACAGAAACGGAGGATGTTATGCTATAATTATTACCAGTACAGCTTACATGTAATGGCTTAAGCAAGAAGCAAGAAATTCTATCCCCCCAAAAGTTTCAGGCAGAAATGCTAATAATACAAGTGACTTAACTGGTAAAACTGCTTTAAAAATCAAGAGTCCCAAAAGATGGTATCCTGTTATTCATATTCCGGTACTCTTGCCGGCTTGCGTAGCTATCACAGTTGCTGCCTGGAAGCCTCTGAACTGGGACAGAATTTAGAAGTTCCAAGCCTTGTTTTCCCATCTCTTGCACCTCTAGTGGCGACAGTATCTTGATACACCATACGTTGTTTACAAATTCCCTGGAAATATAATAAACACGGTATGTAACTGTTATGAACTGTGTGCATTAATTTAGGAGTAAATCTGATTTATATGGTAAGTGTCTAAGCCTAGAATTACTTCCTTGTTAGATACGATTATTTCCTTTAGAGAAATATCCTCTACATGTGTGTATATATATATGTATGTATGTATGTACCCCATTTTTTTTTTCCTAATCATTCAACATGGTCTCAGAGCTAGGGTTCAGTACTTGCCTCTGCTGCTGCTTCTTCCGCTAGTGTTTTCAAGCCATGATCATCATCCACAACATTATATTGTTCAAGCGACATTATACTAAAAGGTAAATGAAATGTTTGAATGCTCAAATAAAAGGTTCGACTAGCAACGCAATCTTGGATAAGAGGTTTCACCATGTCATATTATCTTCCAGACTAAAGCTTTGACCATCCATCCAGTAGAACAGTTTCAGAATCATACCCTTCCATTTGATTCATGTGCTGAGAAAAACCATAATCCTTCAGAAGGAGCCATCACAGATTTCACAACATAGAAACTGTCCGCAGAACTATCCGTAGATTTGGGCTGCTACGATGGTAATCATGGACGAAAGTGATAAAAAAATGGTGAATGAAATCACAGTAACCCCATCCTCAAAAATCACAGATAGCAAGTTAACGGGTAGTAGGAATTATGCTCAATGGAAGAGAAATGTCCGCAAATGTGTGGAGTATAGATTTGGGCGATCACTTGACTGATAACCCACCTCCGCAATCTGATACTAATCCTAGGATTCGGAAGAAATGGCTGGTGGAGGATGATAAACTCTTTAATTAGATTCAAAATAGCCTTGACCCGACAGTTGACGATGTCATTAATCATTGTGATACTGTAAAAGAATTGTGGGATTATCTAGAATTTTTATATACGAGTAAACAGGATGTATCGCATGTTCATGAATTGATGTTAAAGATTTATCGGGCCGAGCAAAAGGGGTGAAATTTGTTTCAATATTATACCGAGGTAAAACAGGCATTCGAAGAAAAGCGGACTATGTTTCCTATTACTAGTGATGTGAAGACAATGCGTGAACAAGAACAAATTGTGGTCTTGTGGTCCAGTGTTTTCTTGCAGGTTTGGGTCCTGATTATGAGGTGGCTCGTACTCAGTTACTTACCAGTGAAGTATTACCTTCGCTGAGTGATATATATGCGCGAATCCTTCAAGTATGCAAGGACAATGACAAAGAGTAGGATGTAGTACCAAATGAAACGGTAGCTCTTGTTGGCACAAATTCAAAGATAAATAGCAATTGCAATGTTAAAGAAGAAAGGGGTAATAGTCGAGATAGAATCTCAGGTGGTAGTTCTCGTGGTTGTTATTATTGTAGAGGGCGAGGACGTGTAAAAAGGAACGGTTGGAAATTAAATGGTAAGCCAGCAAGGTACACAAATCAAACTTCTATGAGGAAATTTGCCAATATTACTACTCATGA
>CAIGRF010104403.1:9762-20081 GCA_903798235.1 Fraxinus ornus | reverse complement strand
AAACAAAACAACTTCGAGGGTAAAGTGAATTCTATCAAAGAAGATAACATTGTTGCCACCATTAGCGAAGTCAATGGTATCAAGAGAAAGGATCCCGGTTGGTAGTATGATACATGTACAACTATACATGTATCATATGATAAGTCATTATTTAAGACTTATCATGAAATTGATGGAGACCAAGAGATCCAAATGGGCAACGAGGTTTGATCAAAAGTAATTGGCAAGTAAAATGTCAATATCATCTCCACTTTCGAGAAGACCGTTACTTTAACAAATGTATTTCATATTCTCGACATGAATAGAAATCTAGTGAGCGGAAATATCTTGGGAAAACAGGGCATTAAAAGTGTCTTTGAGTCCGGTAAACTAGTATTATCCCTTAACGGAAGATTTTTGGAAAAGACTATTCTAATGAATGAATGGTAAAATTGTGTGCCGTTAACAAATGTTTAATTAATAAATTTGGTTTTGATTATGTCGTTGATTTATTTTCATTCTGGCATGCTAGATTAGGTCATATTGGTAAAAGTACAATGAAAAGAATGATGAAATGTGATTTGACTTCATATGATGAAAATAATGAACATAAGTGCAAAATATGTGTAGAAACTAAAATGACTAAAAGACCATATCAAAGTGTAAAACAGATGTCCATCATGTTAGAATTAATTCATTATTTGTGAATTAAATGGAATGCTAACTAGATGTGGAAATAGGTTTTTTATTACCTTTACTGATGATTGCACTAGATACACGTTTGTCTGTCTTATGAAGTATAAATATGATGCCTTTGATATGTTTAAGATTTATAAAAGTGAAGTTGAAAATCACTTCGGAAAAAACTTAAAAACTTAAGAAGTGATAGAGGTGGGGAATACTTCTCTAGTGATTTTACTATGTTTTGTGAATAATATGGCATTATTCACCAAAGTTCTACACCTAGGACACCCGAACTAAACGGTTTGGCTGAAAGGAAAAATAGAACCTTAGTTGAAATAACTAATGCCATGTTTACATAGATATTAAATTGAATTCCTTCAAAACATACTAAGACTTCTCCTTATGAATTGTGAAAAGGGAGGAAGCCGAACATTGGATACTTCAAAGTGTGGGGGTGTCTTGCTTATTACAAGAACACGAATCCTAATAGAACCAAGTTGGGTCCAAGAGGCAATAAATGTGTCTTTGTAGGATATGCTAATAATATCAAATCTTACAGATTGTTGAACTTAGAGACCAATGTGATTATTGAATCACATGATGTGGAGTTCTTCGAGGATTCGTTATCTTCAGATAATGAACTGAGAGAAATTCATAAAGATATCCCTAATTCAAGTGGAACACGAAATGAAATATCTTCTAAAGATGTTGATGATTCTAGTGAACTATGAGGAAGCAAAAGAACTCGAATTGTGAAATCCTTGGGATCGGATGAAATTGATTCTCAACTTATTTCCTTTTACTTGGTAAAGGGAAATGATGTGAATGGTGTAAGAACAATTCCCTTTGTTCTACAAATGGAAACCGACCCTAAAACTTATAATAAAGAAGTTATGGCTTCACATGACAGCATCTTTTGGAAAGATGCCATTAAGGACGAAATTGATTCGATAATGTCAAATAATACTTGGGAACTTGTCGATTTGCCACCTGGGTCCAAACCTATTGGATTTAAATGGGTGTTTAATAGAAAGTATAAAGTTGATGGCTCTTTCAACATTTTTAAGTATAGATTAGTAGCCAAAGGCTATCGACAAAATGAAGGAATTGACTATTTTGATACTTATGCATTGGTTGCTAGAATAACATCAATTAGGATATTATTTGCACTGACTTCCATATATGACTTGCATGTTCATCAAATGGATGTCAAGAGGCATTCTTGAACATGGATCTCGATGATGAGGTATATATGGAACTACCTGAAAGGTTTGTTCTACCTGAAAATGAACACAAATTGTGCAAGTTAGTAAAATCGTTATATGGTTTGAAACAAGCACATAAAAAATGGCATGAGAAGTTTGACTTAGCTATTATATCATTTGGTTTTAAACATAATAGCATAGATAAATGTTTGTATTCTAAATTATGTGATAATTATGCAATTTTTATCTTCTTATATGTTGATGGCATGTTGATTATAAGTAATCACATGGACGAGATAGAAGAAACGAAGAGGTTTATATTTTCTACATTCAATAAGAATGATCTTGGATAACATGATACCATTTTGGGTATCAAAGTCTCTAAGACTAGTGGGGGTTATCATCTTAGTCAATCACATTATATTGAGAATGTGATTAATAAGTTCAAGCATTTGGACGTGGAAGAATATAGTACCCCCAATTGATCCAAGTTCGAAACTAATAAAGAATGATGGAAGGGCTATTGTTCAATTGGGCTATGCAAGTGCTATTGATAATCTTATGTGTGTAGTTCAATGCACAATACCGGACATAGCATATACAATAAGTAAACTAAGTAGGTTTACTAGCAATCCGAGCAATGATTATTGGAAGGTCATTGGGAGAGTTCTTGAATACTTAAAGAAAACCAAGAACTTGGGTCTTCAAAACACAAAATTCTCGGCTGTATTGGAATGATTTACAGATGCTAGCTTGATATCTAGCACTGATGAAAGTAAATTCACTTCAGGTTGGATGTGTTACTCTTGGAGGAGGGGCTATTTCTTGGAAATCAAATAAACATACATGTATAACATACTCAACTATGGAATCCGAGTTTGTAGTACTATCAAAAACTGGGAGGAGGTTGAGTGGCTTAAGGATCTCTTATATGAGATACCGTTGGAATCGAATAATACATCTTCGATACCTATCATGTGTGATAGTCAAACCATGTTACAAAATCATACAATGAGATATACAATAGAAAGTCTAGACATATGAGTCTAAAACACAACTACATAAGGAATTAATCAAGAATGGGATAATTGGGTCTTCAATACACAAAATTCTCGGCTGTATTGGAATGATTTACAGATGCTAGCTCGATATCTAGCACTGATGAAAGTAAATCCACTTCAGGTTGGATGTATTACTATTGGAGGAGGGACTATTTCTTGGAAATCAAAGAAACAGATAGGTATAACACACTCAACTATGGAATTCGAGTTTGTAGTACTATCGAAAACCGGGAGGAGGTTGAGTGGCTTAGGGATCTCTTATATGAGATACCGATGGGACCAAATAATATATCTTCAATACCTATCATGTATGATAGCAAAATCATACAATGAGGTATACAATGGAAAGTCTAGACATATGAGTCTAAAACACAACTACATAAGGAATTAATCAAGAATGGAATAATTTTCCTAATTTATATAAAGTCGATTGAGAACTTAGCGGATCCTTTAACTAAACATCTAAATAGAGATTTAGTAAATTCTACATCAAGTAGGATGAGGTTGAAACTTTTGAACTAAAAAAAAGGTCCACCAATGATGGTAACCCTACCTGTCATTACTCAAAAGGTAATCCATGGGTTCAATAGCTAACAACAGGTCATTCGATATGTGGATAGCTTCAACATTATTGATATATGTGATAACATTATCCTAGTTATTATAATGCTGGTTGTTACTGAAGTGAACTTTAAGATCGTAATAAAGTTTAGTACCAAGTACACATATTTTTAAAAAATAACAAAGATACTAGAAGAATTTCACTTAAACGAATTTCGAGGTAGTGCCGCCTCAATAGAGAGTTAGAGTTTCTTTTTTAAAAGTTTGTTGAAAAGGATGAACGCAAGACCATAATAGCACTAAGCGAGTTTGAGAAACTTGAGAACACGTGATATTCATTTGTGTGTTCGAACCGGTATTGTCATATGAAATAATTGGTTTAAAGCTTCATGCTACCTTTGATTTTGATTTTACCTTGTTTGAAATTATATTATGGTTAGAGTCAAATCGAAAGATATCTAATCCTTATACATGAGTATTGTATACTTTGAATATGACACTTTATTGGATTTTGAATAAGTGGGGGATTGTTGAGAATGTTGTTCAAAACCATTAAAACTGTGGGTGGAATGAAAAAGGAAATGGATGCCCATTTTTTGGTCTATGCGATCGCATAGACCACAATGGCATGCGGTCGCATAGATCCATACCAAGATTTTGAGGCCCCTTATTAGCACAACTATGCGACCGCATAGGTTTCTACTATACGGTCCCATAGTAGAATAAAGTGACCATTGTGTTACCCTTTTTGAGCGTTTTAGGTTCAAACTTGGTGGCTTTTCAACATGTTTTGGCACAATTTCGTGAAATCTGTTGTGGCTTGTATGTATATATGATCTTGGTCAATGCAAAAAATATAATGAAAATAAGAAATTCATTTTGTGAAAAATCATTTCATTCCAAATACAAGAAATTCAAAGTTTCATCTTTATATTCAATATTTTCCCTTTATGTTCTCAAGTTTGGGTTGATTTACATCTTGTGCTTTGGTGTAATTCTGCAACAAGGCTTAATTACTCCTACAAACCGTTTGCCAAAAACCCTTAGCATCTCAATCAATCCGCAGATGGGCAAATTTAGTTTGAAGATAAGGATTACGCGTTTGAGCCTTCATTGTTCATTTTATCAAGTTTGATCCTAGTTTTGTTCGCGTTTGTTGATTTCGTTGCTGCAATAATTTGGTGCGTTTCTTCTCCAACTCTGGTGCATTTCCAACAAAGCATTGCATAAATACTTTTCATATCTATTTAATTCTTGCATGCATTGCCATTGAAGGTCTCTTTCAACTTAAAATCCCCAAAATAATACTGCTCCCATGGCTTTAACAGTAAGGAATGGTGTTCCATTTCCATTAGAGGTGCGCTTTTGGTTGGTCACATGTACACATAATCGGTTGCAAGAGATCGATCGGTATGTAGGAAGGTATAACAATGGTTTCCTACATTCATGATGCATGGCAATTTGTGGGTATTTTTTTTAAATAAAAATTGAATTGATGGTATCCTAGAAAATGATTTAGTACTAATTGAAGAATAACAAGGCCTTATTTTTCTTTAAGATAATCTTGTGGTTTATAATGTTGATGACATGACAATCAAAGATAATTTTTGAGGCAAAAAAATTATCTAAAGACGGATAGTGTCATTAACTCTTTTAAAAGTGGAAGAGGATGGATGTACGTTAATTCCAGTTAAGATATGACTTATACTTGCGTCTAAATTTATCCCATAAATGACGTGGGGTTAGAATTATTGTGATGAATGTTTGAATAAATTTGTTAAGAACAAATTATGAGAATTGAAGAAATAATTTCTTTGAGTTGAGAGAGAATTGACACAAAAGTTATTGATGGGTTTAAAAATCTTGACTTTTGAATGGATGTCAATAATTATGAAAGTGTGTGTACTTTCATTGTGGGGTTTCAATAAAACAACAGATAATTTGCAAAATCATTTGTTTTTCGAAAAGAACAATAGCCACTTTTTTTTCAAGGAATTCATAGTTGTATTAAACAAGAGATATATTGGCTTTTAAAGAATTCAATTATTTTCGATGGATGTCAATGCTCAAGTCAAAGTGAATGATTCATGATTGACTTGCGTGTCTATTTATATATGGTTGCACTTAGATGCAAGTTTTGAAAATGAACGGGTAGAAAAATCACCATTAGCAAGTGCATGCATTTCAAGTGTTGACATAGAGAAGGCACATCGAGGAGTTTCATATTTTAAATGCACTGTCCTTTTTACTATGTATCACGTTTTGAAAACCTACCAACGTGGTGCGATTTGGGAACTGAATCCGAGTCCAGGTATTGATCGTGGTAAGCCCAAATTAAATTTGGGTCAATGACGGTACTAAATGAGGCTGCAACATTCTTGAATATGTGTACTTTTACAAGATATTAACATTCCTGATCATTTTATATGTTGACTAGAGGTGACATAAAATTGTTTATACGGTGAATAGACATAATTAATGATATAATCAAATATTAATAGAATTGATGAACTCTAAGTTCCAGCATAACCCCGAGCTTGTGGAGGGTGGTGTTGCTTTCTTCAAATTAGAATTTGAGATATTTGAAAAATATTTAAAATGATAAATTGCACTATAGTAATTACCTTGTAAAATTTAACTGCGTACGATGTTCAAAATTGGATATCCAATGCTAGGATTCAATATCTATTTGTAAGTCTATTTTAATACTGGGAGTGTAGTTGTTTTGTAAAAATCCTCCATACAACTTGAAAATTGAAAATCAAATTAGAGCTTTCAATAAAGCTAGAAGGAAGCATGAAGGCTTCAAAAGTTTTTTGAATGATTTTCTAATTGATGACAACTTGTGTTTGTTATATGATTTAACCAAGATAACTAATTATATATGTATGGTACAAAAAATAGTGTTTAATGGTAAGTCTTGGGATCTACACTATAAACGAAATATCATTTGAAAGTTGTTCTAAAATATAATAATACTAATTAATTTATCATATCGTGATAACTTAGCGGATCCTTTTACAAATAAGTTATCTAGAGAGTGAATAGACTATATATTAAGAAAAATGGGTGTAAAAGGTTAAGCTGGTGGATCAATCTAATGGAAACCTAGTTTAGTGATTAGAGATTCCAAGAACTTGATTCAATAGTAAAACTTGAATTACTCGATGAGAAGCACTTCAAGCCCAATTTCTACGATGCAAACAAGCGTTGCCTACAAAAGATTGTTGGGAATAAGCTATAATTTTAATTATGACCATATCTTCTAAATAATAAAGTGAAGTTTTGCAGAGTACTCTTTATAGAACATCAACTATGTGAGTGCGAATTTGATCAATTCTATGAAATTTTGATTAGTCAAATTCTATAGCACACTTGCAGAACCCATAAAGGTTAAGGGCCGAAATAATGAACACAATAACGAACTAAAGTTTGATATTAGAGATAATATGTTTAATCAATTGTCTAGACTTGAAAATAACGATTGACAGTTCAAAGCGTACTGTTTACTAATGAATCAAGCGAGTCTCATAGATTCTTATTAAAAAAGATTCAAAACGAAATCTACCTATCTTGACTTATTATCTTTTAGATAGTACTCTTCTTTGCATTCCTTGTTGTGAGTTGACTTATTCCATTCACGTGGGAGATTCTTGGAATTTAATGGCTAAAATGGATATAATATTTTAATGATTTTAATAGGTTTGAATTGAAAAATTTTCTCGTACTGACTAGTCATCACTTTTCAAATACAAATAATACATATCCAAGAGTCGTGATTTTTTTTTTTTTTTTTATCTCGATTGTCGATCACGTTCCAATTTGAAAATGTATGTACCCGTTCGGAAAAGACACATTGAATCTATAGATTGAATCCATTTCATTCCATTTAATTACTTCACTCCAAATCAATTCCAAATAATTGATTAATAATTTATTCTTCTCCAAATTTTGTCAATATAATTTTCAAATTATTTTTTGAGTTTTATACTCAATATGTTATTACTCGATACACCCTATCTAGAAGAGTATGATTAAAATTTGGTTCTTTAGTTAAAATTAATATTGTGCTATATTAATTTTGTAAGAATTGTTATATCTTTGGAGGTAGATATCCGTTTGATCTGCTAGCACCAGTGCATGGGACGAAGTCTATCTTAAAAGAGATTTACAATGGCATATCTCACTTTATTTCAACTCCGTCTAATTTCTATATTTTTATAATTGTAAGTGGTCATTCTTCTTATTTTTCATACAAGTATCTTGATTTTGATAAGTCAAAACTTTATTCGATAATTTACATGTCAATAAAATAAAATCATGCACTTGTTTCTAATATATAAAAAATAATTTATGTACCGATTTCTCCAACAGAATCATCTAACTTATAATTTGTTTCAAGTCCAGTATTTCGTCTAGTTCTGCTAGTAAAATTAACAAGAAAGTCTCAACGCGAATGACTGAATGATGACCCTATCGAAATTGTGAAAATTTTTCACAAGATAGCACAAGAAAAATTGAATGAGATATGAAATATTACCCCAAAATCTTCGTCAAGGAGTTCAACAATCAATCTTTTCCTATAAACTTTTGTGTTCAAAAATCGCAGATGCCTAAGAAGTACGAGTGACCATGATATTTTCTGGCATGCACATGAATGACTAAAACCAAATTTGGAAAAGGCAACCAGCAGGAGAAATGAGACCCACAACAAATGAAAAGGAGAATAAAGCAAATTTATTATTTATTGTTGAAAATACTACTGGTGTCAAAATGAACAGGAGAGCTGAAATTTTTTTCTTCTTCTTTTTAAAGGTGAAGAAACACGAGTGCTGAATCATGTTGATCGTAATACTTAAACAGTGGCGTGGCTATCATATGACAAGAAATCCTGATACAAATTTTCTCGAACACGATCTTCAGTAATCTTTGGTGATGGGCCGTAAGACACCATTGTTTTTTTCCAAAGACCAAAAGAGGCAACAAAAAACTTAGTACGTAGCATGCGAGGAAATTAACCCTTATTTTTCTTCATGATTGTAAACTCCTAGAAACCTTAAAGTTGGTTACAAGTTCCCAACATACATAATCACCGACACGTTTACAAAACATGTTTGGTAACAGAGCCGGACCTGAGGGGAGGCCCAAGAGGCCGCCGCCTTAGGCCCAGATTTTTCAAGGGCCCATTTTTTCTCCTTTTTTTTTTTTTAACCTAAAACTTTACGGCACTGACTACTGAGAGAGAAATACACACACAGAGAGAAAAAACCTTGAGGCCTTCAGGCCCCTTCTTCCCCTTTCGTTTCCACGTATTTCCTCCTCCAAGACCAACCGTGAACCGCTGCGCGACGCACCGACACCGATGCCGATCTCTCCACTCTCCTTACTCCTTTTCCTTCCTCCCTCCCTTCCTGTCCTTCCCTTTTACTTCTTAGGCATCACTCTTTCACAAATCTTGTGGTCCATTTTTCAAAAGAACCCTAATCGCGAGAACGATGACTGTGAGTCCATTTTTATGTGCTTGCTTCTCAGTTTTATAGTTCAATTTATTGTTTCGAGCTCCTTTTCTTATCTTGGAGTTGTTGATTATTGAGGTTTGTTTCATTTTTTTTCCACGTTCTGGTAGCAAAGCTTGTTCCTGTTGGAATTTTGAGGAGGACAAATTTTCTTTTGTACTGCTACATTTATTTTTTTAAATCATGAGTTCGGTCTTTTGAGGCACAAGAGGAGATGTAGAAACTGGATTTCCAGATTTTATTCCTGAGCGGCGTGCAGTGGTAATTTCGTACTATTTAGTAATCTTTCTTTTGTGGGCCTACTACTCATTTACAATTTTTAAATGCTTATTAATATTTTTGGATCCCGAACGTGTTTATGTCATTTGCACTTCTCGACAGAGAATTTGATGATTTAGGTATAAATTCAGGTTGAAACTCTTGTTCAGGTCTTGGCTTATTTTAAATCTTACTTGAGATTATACAATGTCTTGTGTTCCATTTGTCAATCATTAGTTATATTGTCTATTATCTCTCTAAGATTAGCGATCATTTGAATCATTTGGATGAAAAATAATTGTTGTGTTGCTGTGTGCAGATTATGAAACACTTCGAGCACTGGATGCCGATAATGCTCCTGCAGCCTCAAGGGTGTGATTCCATAATTTTCGTCGAAATTTTACTTCTCAAGTAAGTAATGGTTTGCCCTAACTTGATATTGAAAATGTTTGAAGCATTGTTGGTTTATATAATTATAGCCTAGTCGGCTTATATGAATGGCTATTGTATCAATTGCACAGGCGCACGAGTAACTGTATTGAAAATTTTATATTTGTTTGTTGTTCAACTTTTCATACGTTGCATAATATACCGTTGGCATTTACGTTGATTTTAGGGGGCCCAATTTTGGGAGTTCGCCTCAGGTCCCGAAAATCACAGGTACGGCCCGGGTATGCATTATTTAACTGTACAACAAAATACTATGGAGTGTGGGTATACTTTACCAAACACACCAATATTATTTCATACAACTCTACTTGATTTAATATCCACATGTAGTAGCATATTCGGCGAGGACATTTAGCTCATCGCTAAAGATGTATCCATTTCCATCACTATCAACATTCCAGAGAGCCAGCTTAGTACCAAGCTCCTTGTGTTGGGAATCTACTTATGCATGCGCAGCGGAAATAAACAATTTTTGATTCCCAAACAAGGATCTACATTGTGTTTAGATAGAAACTGTGATAGAATTTTACCTTGATGAATTCTGCAAACTCTTTTGCTGATTCACGAACTCCAATGCTTTTCTTGAACTTGAACGATCACGAACT
>CAIGRF010104379.1:0-10574 GCA_903798235.1 Fraxinus ornus | reverse complement strand
AAAAAAAAAAAAAAAAATTCAAAAACCAAACAACCATGTTTTTTTTTATAGAATTTGTCTCACTCAAGTCAACTTCCACAAAACTCCAATACCCAACATGAATATATTCAAATACATAAACATTATCTAGACTAATTTCTAGTTATAGTTTCCAATGAAATATCATCTCATTTTATAGGTAAAATTCAACCCCCGCATTAATCCTTTCAAAATAAGTTACACTATACAATTAAATATTTTAGTTTAGTATTTAATCGATATTTAAAACCAACACAAAATTGAAAACTAAAATAGAAGAGAAATTGAAGATTAAATCAATTTTATTTTGAAAGTTTAAAGCTTAAAAAATTGTTAAAAAAATCCCCAACAAATTAAACTTTCGAGAAAGATATATAATGTATATAATTGCAACGTTATAGTGTGTAATAGGTGTACGTGTTTTTCATACTTGAACCTCATTTAGTGATAAAAAAAAATTTAGCTGATGGAATCATAATGAACTAAACCTTGAATTAGGTTTCTTTAGCCAAACTTCAATTGCCACACATACAATATCTATCTAGCTCAGTTCATATAGGGTATCATTGTAATGGTCATGCACTCTTATCTTGATTCTAGTAAGAATCTCTAGAAAATAGTCTAATTCCATAGTCAGGACCTCATGACAACTCTTACATAGGTGTCCGCACACCGCGAGAATTCTTTCATCAATACTCATTTAGTTTTACCCTTCAAAATGTCACACATTAGCACTAAACCATATGGATGATCACGAATAATATAATGCTATTACGAGTCACACAATGCAAGTTGTTTCTATCACATTAAACATTTTTCATGCTCCAATCACAAAGATTAAGTTACTCTCGAAAGTAACTCTCTTATGTGCTTAAACTCACCCCCTTCGATAATTTATATATGTTCATTACAGACTACACTTAACTAATTTTCCTCTTAAACAATAATTTGGTACCCTATAGTTGCAAAACCCTTATTCTTTGCATGTAAATATGCGCATATGCAAAGTTTTCTAAACTTTTCAGAATATTAATATTACACATTTAAGTATAACTAGTTAGAGCTCAACATGCATTGCACCTTATTTTGAAATACTTTATAAGTGCTGTAAAGGTAATATTTGATATCAATTTGTTGAGAGGATTTGATGAGTTTTAAACGAACTAAAGAAAATAAAATTTACGATATAAATTAAGAGAAGAAAATTGTACTATCAAAATTCAACTTTTATAATTCAATTTTTTTGTGATGATGAAATATTACAAATGAGCAACATTTTTTTATTGCATTTGATACATAAGAATTAATTGTTAATACATGAATTTGAACACCCATTAAAATTCATATATACATGAATATAAATAAATACATTTATAATAACTCTATATTCATGTAGATCAAGATTCATTGAGTCAGATTAATGTGAATGTTAATTAATTGGGAACTAATAGCACGAAATTCATATCTGACAAGGATTTTGTAATATTTATTATATATTTAAAAATGAAAAGTAGGGTATTGTTGAAATAATTGAATTGTAATAGGATTAAAATCGTCAAAAAAATGATTCTCACTTGATGTGATATTTAATATATTATAGATAAGATAAATACATAAAATTCAAAATATTAACTTTTAGTAATACATTTGAGCAAATGCATCAATTCAGCTCTTTCATCCGCAGATTTACAATTTAATTATTTTAACACTTTTCAAAAATCAATTTTACAACGAAGAATAATAATAAAATATAAAGTATATTTATCTGAAATTTTAAATACCCCAACATTCTAAAGATATCCATCCAAGATTGTGAAACATTTTCACCACATTCCATTTTTTTGTTTTTAAAACCTTCCCATGCATACGGGACAGTACATAATATAGCATAAAAGGATGACAACACATTATGTGAAATTCAATGTATATGACTAATGGTCAAAGAATTTTGCTGAATGTACGTAATTTTGCTGTCAGATGTTGTACAGAATACTCACATGAAGGTGGGTCCCACTCGACTTAAATATTATTTAAAAAAGTGGACCCCACATGTTTCTCTCTTGCCTGTATTCCTTCGTTTCTGTATGGCTAGCAATGTTCAATGGTCAAAATCATACGATTTAATTAAATAGATTATCCCTTAATCTATTTGACAAGACTTTGAGCATAGTTTATGCTAGTCCAAATATTTACAAATTCTTCCACTTTGACAATATAATCAAACACAAAAACATTAGACAGTAAAAATTGACATAATTATAAAATATCAAATATGGTTTAACAATATTAATATTATAGTTATAAAATAAGCCTCAGTAACAAAATATTTGCAATTTTGTGCTCCAAATTAGCTAAACATTGAGTCGAATTTTAATTAGATCATAAATTAATTTTCAAATATAGTACATCAAATATACCGCAAAAGAAATATTGTTTCAATTAAACAATATTCTAGCAAATACAGAACATGGCCAGAAGAACAGATAAAATTACAACATGCCCAAAAAAATCAATTTTGTAATGACTGATTAAAGTGGCCAATCAGAACAATGGGCTAACATAATTACATTGTTAAATTTGACCATTCAGATTTTTTTTTTCATTTTTTTTTTTTTACCCTCTGGCTCAAACATCTTGTCATTAAGCTCCTGTTTGGTCACTATTAAAATGAGATTTCAGGGAAAAATATTGATTTTTTTACAAAATGTGGTTAAAAAATAAAGATTTTTTTTGGATTTAAGAGTAATATTTTTCACTAGAGAATGTGATTAAAAATGAGTTTTAAGAAATTCTTTTTTTTTTAAAAAAAAAAAATAGAGCCCTAAATAAGGTGTGAGGTGTAAATATTAATATGTAAGTCATCTTCAGTTGTTTGGGCAATTTGTGCTCACAGAAGCAGAATGCCAAATTAAGCCCCCATTTGGTGCACATTATTTTCAAAAGAATGCATTTTTTGGTTGATGTGATGGGAATATGTGGTTGAAAAAGAAGGAAAAATTATTGATGTGATGGAAAATATTATTTTATTGAAGAATGTGTGGTTGAAAATGAGTAGAAGAATGAGAATGAAAAAAAATGTGGCCCAAACGGGGGCTAAAAGACAAAAATTCTGCATGTACAGAAAATATTTTACTAGAAATTGTACAGATACTCACATAGGGGTGGGCCTCATGTGAGTTAAATATTTTTTTTAAAAAAAATGGGGCATATCCCCCATATAGGATATTTGATAATAAATTTTCCGTAAAATACCCACAATTCAATGCTTGTCAATTCATAATTTTGAGGCAGTAGTAGCCCAAAGAGTATCATCAATCCCGTAATTTGCCAGATTTTTCTTAGCGAATTAAGCACAAAACGAATATAATTGGAGCTTTCAATTTAGAAATTGGAATTCAAAAACAATTAAAATTTCCACTTCCAATTTTATCAACGAAAGATATTCCCGATTATTAAAATGAATAACTAAAGGAAATTTAACATAAGCAGTTAAATTCTTCCTTGTATTCTTTCGATCAGATACATGCAGCAACAACAACAACAATAATAGAAGAAGAATTAAACAATTGTGTCTGATTGGAAAAAATTTCATGAAAAATCAAAATTTCAACTTTTGAATTGTTTGATTGCTATTTTTTTTATGAAAAATATTTTTAAACCTTTAGAAATAGACATAATTTGCCTTGTTTCACGAAAACACTTTCTTAGAGGAAGGTAGATTTTTAATTTTCTCAAATTATGGAAAACATTTTCTTTTCTAAAAGGTATTTTTATGCCAATCAAACACACCGTTATATTAACATCAAACCATTGAAACGTGATCAATATCATGAAATACTCAAAATGAAGAAATTGATAAAAACATAGTAAAATAACACTCACCATGGCTCATAAATTTATAGGTCGTTACTCATTGCCCGATGATTCCGTTTAAAAAAAAAATGATTGTTGTACATCATCATTTACAAATTCTTTTACAAATTGATGATGTGGCAAAAAAAAAAGTGGAGAACTTTTTTTTTTTTTCTTATTCGGTTGGCTCGACACATTATCTTTCGATAACAAAATTCGTAAATTGTGATATACATATAGCACAACCATCCTGCAACATTGGTGTCTTAACAATTTGTTTTATAGTTACTTTGACCTTATTTGTCGGCTTCCAATTAACTCTATTATTAGGGTGTACAACTGAATTTGCACCTCGGTCAAATGAAGGGAGATTGCGAACAATAAATATATCTTAAAATGTACAAGTATCATTTTCCTATTACTTGATCATCAAGTTAGATTTTGGGCTACAATATTTATTATAAGCGCGAGGCATCCGTTTTAGTGGATTCATTCATCCTTACTGAACAATTGTATTCACATTAACTATTCCATTTGTTCTATATGTTTTGCCTTAAACCTATAACTTAACTTTTGTGTGAATCAAAAACATGCTTTCTTCTTACATTGCTCAAACGCATCAAGTTGTTTAATTTCCAGACAATTGTTTACAACAAACAATGCTAAAACACCGCGCCTGCACGTTTACACACATTTATTCAAGCGCTTGATGAAAAGATGCATTGTGAATCACATATAAAATTATATTTCGCCCCCTTTGTCTCTTTTTTTTTTTAAATTCTTTTTTCTTAAATTCACTTTTAACCACACACATTCAAACAATAAAATTTTTCCATGGTGAAAACTACGGATTATCAAATTAATGACTACTAAGTTACCGAATGATTATTAATTATCCGTTTTTAGTTTTGACCCTACGTGCAGAATTATACAATTAACAAGCAAGCAACAAGTCACTTTTAATTATTTCTAGATGATTAAACAAATAATCCAATTATCCTAAGTTGAATTCCCGCAATTTGTAATACTAAAGTAATAAATAATACCAATATTGATGACGGAGAAACCCATCTGGGTAAAAATTTTGAGACCAAGCCGTTACCTCCACCATAGACAATATGGATTACAGTACATTTCCAGCCTAGAAAATTCCACTAGTTGCCGCTGTTGTAATTCTTGTCATCTCCAAAATCTGCTGTTTCTTTCAGACTCACGATCTGCTACCGTAGATGCTATCTAGCAACCTTCTAGACTTCCCGATCTACCTCCTGTAACTTCCAAGATCCGCCGTCTACTTCCATCTTCCCGATCTTCTTCAATTGGCTCTTCCAAGTGGATTTTTAAGAATTTCCAATTCTTGTACTTTTTTTGTGCTTGTAGTCCAACATCTCTCAACCTCCAGAAATATCTGAAATCCAACTGAAAAAGTGCCTTTCTAAAGATGTTTAGGAAGTAAGTTTTGGGTTCTTTAATATGATATTTTCCCAAACAGGTGGTTATGATCTTAAGAAGAAAAAAATGAATCTCAATGAAATAATATGTTCTTGGTTCTTTAGAGAAACATATGAGGCGATGAAAATAATGAAAACTACCTTAAAATTTTGTCCAATGGATTGGATAAATATATGAGAGAGTAATTGGGTTAAATGGGCCAGAAAAAATACTTTTGAAACAGCAATAAAGGTTTTTCGAATAGACCTTTCGCTCGAGCGAAAACCTAGCGACACACTGTCGCTCAAGCGAGAGCATAAGACAGGCGGGCAATAGACATTCTATTTTTGTCGCTCGAGCTGTGTCTAGACGATAGGCTAGCGAAAATACGGCGCCATGTTTCTCCTCTTTTCNCAAAATGCGACGGCGTGTTTCTCTTCTTTTTATGCTCGTACCCTTGACCTCATAACAAATCTTATACAAATTGCACCCTAGGTCTTTGACTTTTACAACACATTACAAATTAGTTCGTTTGTCCATAGAATCGCCAATACTAAAAACCTAACACATGAAAATCCTAAACTTTTTTTTTTCTACTTTTTAATCACATATTTTCCAAAAAATCACTATTCAAAAAGTCATTTTTCCCCAAACATTCTTTAAAAATGAAGACAAAAAGAGGCTTCATGCGCATTAAAGATCATACACTATCTTCTTTGCACAAATTGCTCTCATACGACTTTAGATTATTGCAAAAAAATAAGTAATTTGTGTGCAGATATATTATCAATTAATATAAGAAGTTTAAATAACATAAACATAAGAAGATAGTTAAAAAGAAGTTTTAGTGAGTCACGTCAAAAATGTTCTAAAGTCGTGTGGCCTCCAATTTGAGTGTACTTTCGACACTGTATGGCTCTAAGATAAATCATAGAGCTTACAACTGATTCTTCTTATATGGATACGATCACAGGGATATAAAGAACGATCATTTATTGAATTATCAAAATTATATAAGTATAGTATAAAAATGTATAGAATATAATCCTTCAACTTGTTTTTTCCTAGTTATACTTTCTAATGAAATATCACCTCCTTTTATAAGTAAAATTCAACTCCCACATTAATCCTTTCAAAATAAGTTACGCTATAATTAATTATTTTAATCTTATATTTAATCTAAAATTTAAAATCAAAATAAAATTGAAAATTAAAAGAAAAGAAAAACTGAAAATTAAATCAATTTTATTTTGAAAGTTATAAAATTGTCAAAACAATAACAAGACTGATAGTTTCGACCATATCTTAAATTTACATCAACAAAAAGCTAAAGTAAATATAGTTCAAGGATATTGAATCCTAGGCACATCACAAAGCCTAGACAGTTCAAATTGTATAATGGCCTTGGCACTATGCCCCCTATTGGTGTTGATAAATATCATATTTTAGTAAATTTTGATACAAGAGACCCCTAAAATATGACTAAAATTAATGATTGACTTGGACTAAAAGTTTTATCAAGTTTTTAAGCTGCACCAAACGAGGGCTATGTAGCATAACGATAGTTCGACACTTTCAATTGTCTAGTTGTTGTGATGGTCTGCACTGTTTACACAATTTAACAGTTTGAACTGTCTAGACCTCGTGTGCTATCTAGAATAATTATACATTACAATGTACAACCCTCGAAAGCAAATTTTGTAACAAAACATGATGTTATTGGTAAAAGCCATTAATTGTTGATGCCCAAATGCCAATGTCGAAAATACTCGGAATGATAATGGAACAAGAAATTGAGCTTATTTGTCATTTTGTTTTTGAAAATGTGAACTTGACCTTTTACATATCGAAGTGGACATTTTATTAATATTTTCAAATTGTGACCATATTTTTGCCACCTACAAAGTTACTCATGGTCCTTTTTTAATCCTAACCCTAAAAAATTAACGAGTCACAGACTCACACACTAAGATCTAGATCGACTAATTCTTCTCAAATAACACTTGCACCAATAAATATGAACGGTCTTGGACCAATAATATTGACTTTTCTTTAGCTTCCACAAAAAGGGAAAAAAAAAAAAGGGTCCTCACAAATTAGGCTTGTCCTATGTCTAAATTTACCAATTATAAATAATTTTCATTTTTCAATTCTTGAGTTTTTAATACATTGTAGAACCAAACACCATATTAAAACAATTGATTGTGCTACATATACATCATAACTTATAAATTTGTTTACCAACACTTGATGTGATGGAATTTGATTGGATTAAAATCTCCCCAACCAAAAAATATATATAAAATTCTTCACTTTCTTTTTAACATCTCATCAATCTGTAAAAATTATGTAAATAATGATGTACAATAAGCGTCCTAAAACAATATACTATAATTTTATATCGCACCCCTTTGTCCTATCATTCCTAATCCAATTCCACCTAATCCATCTTCTAATCCAATACATGTACCAGACCAGACCCATACTGCAAGTTGCACGAAAGTTCTACCCACTGGAAAAGTTTGGCAAGAAAATATGGATAAAGAGATTTAGGAAGATGCTATCCCTACTAGGTAACATCTCAATAAAATGTAGTGATTTTCTCAAGAGCTATGCAAATTGACATCCAGACATTATATCAATATATATATATACACACACGCGAAAAATCAAACTTCAAATACTGGAGCTTCTCTTGATTGGTACACAAGTCAAAAACATTGAATATACCTGAGGTTACACAAGATAAATACACAACTTTTGAATTGTTGCTATAATTTTTACAAGGCCTCCAACCAGTGTCATTTTGTACACAAACCTCAGAAATGTGCCTAAATATTTATATCTATCCTTTTATGCATGTCGTATTCCAAACTCACAACAATGCATATATGAACTGACAGTAAAGGCACAATTCATGCACACAAACTGTTCAGTCTCTTTTACATGCAATTCTACCGCCAACCAGCTGCGTCCAACCCCGAATCAAGGAAGTCGAGCAGATGCGTTTCCTGCAAATCAACAAATTGAGGACAGTGGATAAGGATGCTTGTAAAGAAGTTTATGGAAGTGCATTTTCCAGGTGTGCCGGGTTAAGTTGGGACTGACAATAACAAGTTACATAACTTACATTTTTTTGTTTTTGGCATACAATTAACATTTGTCTCCCATCCTTCTATCCCTTTTTCTTTTTCATGAAAACTTAGAGGTCTCACCCTAGCCACGTGCACAAATAGGTATATCTAAAAAGAAAAATCATAAAAACAGTGTATAGAACCTGGAGCCTCTGGATCTTCAAGCCTGCTGATGTCCCCAGTTTCTCTGACATTCGCTTCAATCTCGGTGCAATTCAGTTCCAAAGATTTACCCAAACTCCTTGATTCTGATTTGATTTGGCAATAAGCAGATAGCAGTTTATGATGAATCTCTTCCATCCTTCCACAGTCATCTTCCCGATCCATATCAATAATTGTCTGTGAAGTTACTAGCATGTTACAGGGAACAGATGGCAGGAAAAATAGATCAAACTTGTGTTTCGTTTTCATTCTAAAATGTAATATCCTTAATTGTAGTTTAGGGGTTAAAACACTATTAGTCAATCAAGGAAGTTTCATTTTAATCACCAAATTTTACTTTGTTCCAAAGGGATCGCTCAAGTTTGCTTTTTATTTTAGTTTGATCAGTTAAAAACCTTTAGTTTCTATAAAAGTATGTCTCCCACATAAGATGACCATCTGATGTATCAATATAAAATCTTTCATATTTGGACATTCTATCCAAAACAACTAATGGATTTACCAAGTAACCAAACTGAAACAAAAAGCAAACTTGAGTGATTACTTTGGAACAAAATAAAGTTTGGTCACTAACATGAAAGTTCGCCATAAGATGAGCGACTAGCAATGTCTTTCACTATATAGAGTAGTATCTTTACAAAAAGATAAATCTCAGTTTGTAATATATTACCTTTGCAGGCGTCTTCTTAAATACCGGGTGAAACCGTTGCCTGCAATACTCATTGAACAGGAGTGTGCATATAATCAGTGGAATGGTGAAACTTGATGCAATTGGCGAACGTTTTATTCCAAAAACTCCCAAAGCTATTATTTGTGTCAGTACCAATGAAAATATTGTTGTATTGTGTATGATAGGCCAATATAGTCCCCCACTCTGATATCTTGTGACATATACATCAAGTATCTGAAATAAAAATTTCCAAATTGGTATGACAAACCTAAAACAATTTCAAGAATGCCAAAAATAGAAGAAAAAGAAGATGAGAGGAAAGAATTTCAAGCCCCCATCCGCATCCCCACAAAAAAAAAAAATAGGGGTAAAAAAAAGAAAAAGAAATCCCAGTCCACAAAAAGATGCGAGGAAAAAAATTAATTGAAACAATGTATGAAAAAAAAAAAAAAAAAAAACTCATTGTGTAATCTTCCTTCCCATATATTACCTTTGTATCCACAGAACCAAGAAGGATGCTATCCTCAAGTTACAAGTGACTTAACTACAAAGCTTCAAATAGGGAAATAATACAAATGTAAGGACATGCATACAAATAATCTTTTTATGTTTATTTTAGCAACTTACCATTTTCGTTAGAGTTACTTACAATACATTGACCTACTATTGTCGAATAGTTCAGACATTTATTTATGATATTCAACACTATTGAGATTTTTCTTTAATAATGTTTCTCTCTTTCTCTCTCTCTAAATTCTTCTCCCTGTAATTTCTTCATGTTAACCATTCTACATCAAAAAGACTGGTTAGAAGTCAAAAGAAGATTCATGGAATTTTTAGCATGATTATCTAACAAAATCTATCAGAAAACACATTAATCGAGCATCTAGAGATTAAAAACATTCGTCATAATAATTACACCAAAAGATTGACATTCCACATAACTAAAACACAGTGTGTTCTATCTTAAAATTCCCTTTTTCCTCGCCTTTCAAAATTTGTCATAGTGTGACCCAAATTCCTTATAATTTGATATTTGGTTGAATAAAAGAAGTTTAAGGAATTTGGTTTGATAGTCTTAATTGATAAAAATCAAATTTCATTAAAGATTCGGAGTATAGCTTGAAAAAAGACTTTGGGATGGGGAAAACATTACTTGAAGGATCAAACCCGAGAGTAACCATGGTGCCTCGAGAAAACAGGGCAAACGCTCGGCGTCAGGCCCACTGTGGGAAAACAGTGCTAGGAAGCCAGGCTCCCAGCGCCCGGGCGCTGTCTCCGGTGCTGAGGAACTGCTATAGAGCCAC
>CAIGRF010104350.1:0-16801 GCA_903798235.1 Fraxinus ornus | reverse complement strand
TTAGTAGTTTAGGACGTATTTATTACTTGTTTGAAAGATTTAATTAGATTAGATGGGTATTAATCAAATTAGTTATTTTTACAGAGCACTGGGCCTAATTTTTCCTTACTAAATTAAAGCATGCTAAAGCCCATCCTACTTTTTCAAAATATACAATTATTCAATTATAATTAATTTATTTGAACTAATTGAGTGGTTACCAAAATTGGTCACAAATTTTCCCTATAAATAGGATCAAATGTCCATTACAAGGAAAAAAGAGGGAAAAGTGAAGAAGAAAATCACAAAGTGCTGAAAAAATCTTCTTAACTTCAAGTCCGATAAATACGAAGAAGATCAAAATTTTCTTCAAATCAAGCAAACCCAAGAAGATCGAAGTCTTCTTCAAATTAAATAAGATTAAGTTGAAGTTTCGAAGTGCAAGTCCAAGCTCTAAAATTCAAGTGTCGAACAAGTCAAGTTCCTGACAAATCAAATTCTCAACAAATCTCGAAGCCCATGATTCAAACCACGTGGCTCCTCGTCTTCAAACATTTAGATAATTAATCAGAAGATTTTGCAATTTTACAACTATAAGAAGATTCATATCCATTTATATTTCTCAAAAATACAATTTATAATGATTTCTGTATTTTAATAAACGAAATCGGTCGTACAAATTTCTTGGCACGTCTAGTGGGACCTTCTTGTCCGCTCATCTTTTAATTTCGGAATTTTCAACTTTCAACCACTATATCAACAATGACAAGCGAACAGACGAAGTAAACCTGACTAATCTTGAAGAGACACTTACTGAACTGTTCTATGCAACTAGACCCCAAACAAAAATTGGAAAAACTCAAATGGTCCAACCACTAAAGAAGTTCTCCAAAAAATCATTACTAGAACCCAAACAAAAATTGGAAAAACTCAATTGGTCCAACCACTAAAGAAGTTCTCCAAAAAATCATATTGTCTGAGTGGACGTAGTGAACAATGCAAATTATCACTATATCAAGTACTAATTGGCAGAAGCCACGATTTACTTGCCTTGCAATGGCTCAAAATATTATGCTCTAGCTAGAAATAAAATTTACGTTCCGGTAGGCTAAATAGATTGTACCTATGAATATAGATCCAAACAACAGAAACTCAACAAACTATGCCATATGCAATAGTAGTAATAAAAACAAGAAAATTATAGTGGTATCAAGAAATTTTTTGATAATGTGGACCAATACCTTTTATAACTTGATCAACATTTGAATCACCAACAACTGACTTGAATGGAAGCGACAACATCAACCTTTCCTTAAACTGAATTTCCCTTCACACTTCAATCAACTTGCCCAAAAGAAATTGAGAGTAAGCAAAATATATATAAAAGGAAAAAGGCACCACATTTTGCACGTTTGAACAAGTTATATACAATCTATGAAACATGATCAAGTGTTTCATTGGAAGAAAAATGATCAATATCAATGCAAACAACTTAGTTTCTTTGGCAGTAAAGAAATTAATTTATTTTATTTCTAGTCATGCAAAAAAAGGTTTTCACCATTAGTAATGTCCTTGAATACATTTAATAAGTTGGTGAATAAATGTTTGAAAGGCAAAAGGTGCATACAAATATCTCTAAGACATTAAAATGGTAAAACTAAAGTTCTAACATTCCGCAAGGTTCAACTAGCACTGGACTCATGTTCAGAGAACTAACATATTCAGAAAGATGAAAGGCATACCACAATCAACATCATCCATCACGTAATCAGGGGGCCTTGACCAGATCGACGGTAAAGTTTTCCATGGTGAGATAAACCTTTTCAAATTTTCTAGACCATCACATGTCCTTAATGCAACTGGAACCATCAAGTGAGACTGAGAAGGATGGTGTTTGCTCATGTTACATTGCAATAGAAAGAAAGATAAAGATGTCTCTTCGTAGCAGATTCGATAAATTGAAGAAAAAAAGGGTTAGTTTTGTATGCTTTATATAGAAAATAAATTTTACAACTACTTATAAATTAGCTTAGTCTATGCTAGTTTCTCAACATCTGATTCCTTTAAATTCACCAGTATATATCTAGCAATATCAACAACCTGAATATTATTCCACTATTTCTGGTGTAATTTCTGGTTTCTTCTTGTAGTTCACAGGACCCTCTGAACTACTAAAGTTCCGAACCCTTTTTTGAGTTGTTCTTTACAGACACACTATTAACAAGAATATGTAGAACCAAAAAGTTATTTGCTTGTGTTTTATGAATCCTGGATGAGACGTGATTAAATTTCCTCAAGTGAGAACACAAATCAAACACCAAAAATATAAACATGAAATAAATGAATTACAGGAATAGTAGTTTTCCAAGCTTTAATGCCTTAATTATATATTCCAAAGGTAGACATTTGGCATGTGTATAAGCATGAATGATGGATCTCATATGTTACCTTTCTTGTTGTGATTGTACAACTTTGAATGTTGTAATATATGTTTCAAGCATATTTTTGCACAAACATGGTTATCCATTAACATCAGGAACGAGGATGTAGAAAGTATTCATTATAGCTAGCTATGTCAACGAGTCGAGCCCGAGCCCAAAAAAAAAAGTCCGGGCTCGGCTCGAGCTTTTTTTGGCACGAGCCGAGCAAAGCCCGGCCAAAAAAATGAGGCTCAGCCCGGGCCTTAGCAGGCCAAGTCGAGCCGACTCGGGTTTTTTCCCTTATTTTTTTTTAATATAAATAATAGGTAGCAAACAGCTGCCTTTGCAGGCAGCAATTTGCTGCCTGCAAAGGTAGAGCCCAAAATGGGCGCTGTACAAAGGCAGCTATTGTTAAATCAATTTAATTTTTTTTTATTAGAGGCAATAAATAGGCATAGCTGCCTTTGCAGACAACAAAATTGCTGCCTGCAAAGGCAGCGCCCAAAATGGGCTCGGTCTATCTGAGCCCGAGCTCGAGCTCGAGCTCGAGCCTGGCCCGGCTCTGGCTTTTTTCGAGCCGAACCCGAGTCGCCGAGCTTTTTTTCCAATCCTAATTATAGCAAATATCTACTACAATTTTTCGTCTATATATAGTCATCATGTCTAAAGGAACTGATTCTATTGGATATCCAAAAATAAAGCATTATATGTATTTGAGCAAAAAAATTGCACAGTTTGGCTTATGGAAGAAAATGTTTTATGTTAGATTAAAGCAATACTATAAATGTAAGCAGAAAATGAAATATTGTAATAAAAAAATAGATATAATACTCACCCATTATTTGCACAAGGCAAGTAAGGTATTATGTCTACTTCCATCCGTTTATTTCTATTTTTCCTTATATCTCGGCTGATGGAAAATTCTGAAGATAGTAACAAAAATTGGGTCCACATTTAATACTGTATTTGCATATGCCATGACCTGTTGCGGCGTATTAATATTGTGGCTACAATCATATATTTGGAATTTCCATTTGTGGGAACTCACAAGAAAGATGTATCAATTGTTGCCTAGATACGAACATGGAATTAATAGATAATTGCGCGTTAGCCATGGACGACCAACTATTGGTGCATTACCATTTACGTATTCTTCTAAATGAATAACATCTAGTGAATGTTTAATTGCACTTCCTTCTTTTATGTTTTTCTACATCATCAATTGGTGAGCAGATTCAGTTTCAAATCCGAAATCTAGAATCGAATATTTCTTTGAAACAAAGGTGCAAGCGTATTTGATAAACTGCCTCAACAGTTTTGACTTTAGGTCCAGATTCTAGTAATAAATAAATGTAAATTAAATATATTAAGTATGTAACGAAATATATTATAATGAATGAACTTTACTAACTGCAGTATTCATATCTTGTGTTGTATCCATTATACATTTCAATGTGTCTCTTCTGTAAAAATTATCAGTTCCATCGTCCCAATATACACTGCATAACATAATTGAAATTAATTCGAAATAAATCAAAGTAAAATTATAATATTCAAGTTAATTAGACTGGTTACCTGAATGGATTCTTTATTCCCAAATCTCTAATTATTGTGCATCTGTCCATAGGATAGTCTTATAAAGGATAACTCTTTGAAACTGTATCTTTTTTCCTTTGCCTTTTTTTTTCTTTCATCAACCTTTCAACATCTTCAATCTGTTAAGATGTCGATGCGTCCTTTGGAACTGAACTTCTATGGACAGAAACATCCTGTTGGAGGGAAACTATAACAGGTTCCATGTTCGATTTCCAATCTAATAATTTATTCAGCATATTACTATTTTGTTCACTGATATACGATCTCACTGAAGTCAAACTAGTATCCACGTAATTTTGCATGCTAGATTGCATGTCTTGGTATTATTGTTGTTGCTACTGTTGGTGTTGAAATTGATCTTGCTGCCACTTGTGATGTTCTTCAAACTATTCTTTTTGGTTTTGAAGTATTGCTTGGTAGTGGCTCCTTGAGACACGATCTATCCGAGCCACGATAATCAATAAGCTGAATTCATTTTAGTTGCAGGATGGACATGCCGTTTACAACATTCGAGAGATATGCTCATTACTTATAATTTCAAACGAATTTAGATCAAGACTTGTGATTTCACCGTTTGATACCATATATTCTATATTAATTTCACTGTTAGTTGTCACATAATCAACATTTTCGGCCTTCTTAAGTTACGTGGTCCAATGTTTGAGGTCGTTCTGCTTGAAAATCAGAAAAATATTGGAGAAATAAAAAAAAATGGCACAAGTGCCGTTTAACGACACTTGTGCCATTTTGCCTATAAACACGAGTATAAAGAGCCACGACCTATCCTAGCCACAGTAATCGATAAGCTAAACTCATTTAAGTTGTAAGATGGACATGCCGTTTACAACATTCGAAAGATATGCTCATTACTTATACTTTCAAACGAATTTAGATCAAGACTTGTGATTTCACCGTTTGATACCATATATTCTATATCAATTCTTGTATTAGTTGTCACATAATCAACATTTTCAACTTTCTTAAGTTAGAAAGTCCAATGTTTGAGGTCGTTCCGCTGGAAAAGTAGTAAAATATTGGATAAATCAACAAAACTACACAAGTGCCATTAAACGACACTTGTGTCATTTTGTGTGTAAACACAAGTATAAGCAGCCATGACCCGTCTGACTCATGCTAATCGATAAGTTGAACTCATTTAAGTTGTAGGATGGACATGTCGTTTACAACATTTGGGAGATATGCTCATTATAATCAACAAGAAAAAATAGAAAATCACAAGTGTCGTTAATGTTGAAAACGGCACAAGTGTCGTTACAGTACCATTGATGTTTTATTGTAACAACAAAAAATAGTATAACTACTGTTATGGCTTCAACGAGTCTAAGACAATGACAAAACTAATTGTTCCAAACATTATAAATAGTTTACTTTTCAAAATGAGAAAAGTAGTACATCATAACATAACGCCACCATCATTTTTCAATATTACAAAAGCAGTACATCGTAACACTACAAAAGCCGCATATGCGCATTATTGTCTTCATCATTCTTGTCTCTCGCTAAGTGGTATACGATATGCACAATTGATATGGTTATGCTCAGTCTTAAAACACCCACTACACTTACGAGACTTGCGCACCTCTCCAGCTAATTGTTTCCTCTTTTTTGGTGGACGTCCACTTCCTCTTCGTGTCAACGATCGTATCACCTTTCTTGATCGAACATTATCAGGAATTTCACAGTCCGCCTCATTTGACAGTGTGTGTATATATATATATATATATATATATATAGAAGATAATGACCGTAGTGTCGTTCTACACTACGTAAAATTGCTAGACTGTCGTTCTGTACTACAATTCGTCCAACAGTTGCGGACAGTACAGAAATACAACCAACTATGAAGAAAAATCAGCTAAAATATCATTTCATACTATATTCAACAATAAAATGACCAATATACATGAGATTTACAAAAATACATTTCTTTTTTCTTCAAATATTTAGAGATTTCAATGTTGATAATATATAAACCAAANTTTCAATTTTCAATGTAGAAAAGCAATAAAATAATTTAAAGAAAAGCTAATTAAAATAAAAATAAAGATAAATAACAAATATTTTTTGGGAGTAATAAAATTAAGTGTGATATATAATTCGTTTGTTGGAGTATTTCAAAATTTTAACTCTCTAAATTTATAGATGCTCTCCAAATGATAGAATATACTCTTTAAAAATAAAGAGTCTCTTGGAGATGCTTTAATCGAAGTATTTAAATGTCTTGGGTTTGGACAAAGAGAAAAAATATAATTAAATGCATAATCTAATAAAGAAATATAATGAAATAATTAAATTACATTTTTGTTAGCCAAAAACTTCTTAACTGTTTTCTCTGTTAAAAATTTATTCGGCTTCCATCTCTGCATTCCTGGAGTTTTTAATGTTTTGCATCTACGACGTCCAAATTTTTGTCCAATCTGTGGAAAAGTCTCGTATAGCCAATACTGAAAGATAATTGAATATAAAGATTAGATACTATATATAAACTTTAGATTTGTGAAAAATAAAAGAATAGAAGAAAATACATGGAATACAAGTGGATATCCATGTAATGCATATTCATATTCATCTTGGTTGTTTTGTTGTAGTATGTGTACTCTTTTCAGTTGGGTTTCTCGTAGCGAGTTTAATAAAACAAAATGTGATCTACGGCCCCACGGATACTTAAGGAAGTTGTTAAGTTGCTCAACTATGCCTAGAGTTCTATAATCAATATTTCTTCCGGTAGGTTTCAAAACACACTCTACCAACATCACCAACCCGAGCTTCAATTCATCCTCTGATGTTCACAAAAATGAAATGCTTCAAAAAGTATTCTCATACTAATTCTCTTTGTACCATTAAAATATTGATTTCTAAGTTGATTATTGTTGAAGTCAAGATTAACAAATTTCTCATGACAAGGTAATCCCGTGATAAGACAAAACCCTTGCAGACTAAAGCGCGCCAAATGGTTATCTAATATCACAAATTCGGTATGGACCCGAATACTGTCCCTACGGGGCCTGATGAAATCTATTGGAATTTGAATTCAAACTTGTTCACTGTTGGACGGGATGGTTTTGAAATTTGAAATAAAGCGAATGATTACGTTAGTTTATGTGTCAAACAGAAGACTAGTATAAATGCTACACCAATTCACCAATACAATAGCCAAGTTTTTTTTATCACCGATACTGTTCAATGGGTTCTCCTTCTTGCATAGCCTATAAAGGATTATGAATCTCCATTCAATCCAGAATCGTTCAACATTCCTGAACAGTTAATATTATGGGCATCAGAGAATGTAAGAGATATTGGATCAAGACCTTACAAGCTTAAGAGTCTCACATTAGAAGACCCAACAAGAATTGGAAAGACAATATGGGCACGATCTTTAGGCCCATATAACTACATAATGGGCTTCATGGATTTTAATTCGAAATTCTTTTCGAATAATGCATGGTATAATGTCATAGATGACGTATCTCCATCCTATTNCAAATGCAAAGTATGGTAAACCAGTTCAAATTAAAGGAGAGATCCCAAGTATCGTGCTTTGCAATCCAGGGACACCCGAATATTCGTATAAAGCTTTTCTCAAACAAGATGTAAATTTAACTTTGAAGAACTAGACATTAGGAAATGCAGAATTTTTCTTCGCCGACAACCCCTTCTATAGGAACGAAACATCACCAATGCAAACAGAAGAAACGTCTAGTCATTAAGTCTAGACATCTAGAATTATTGTGTGGCTGTATCATCTATCAGAGCATAGAGTGTCGAAATCATGGATTCCAACACAAGGGAGCTACTCACATGGCTACAACTACATCAATGAGCTTATAGTTGGACGTTCCAAAACCCCTTTTGGATAGAGTCTAACACTATGGACAGACGATGAGTGCACCGTGGTACCACATGTTCACGATGGAAATAAGATTGAACTACAACCTAAGGATACGTTTGCGGATAAAGAGAGCATAGCAGACTATCCGCATTTGGACGACATTAAGACCGATGTCAACGTCGATGAACGAAGAGACGATGCTGAAGATGATTTCTGGGACTTTATCCCAACGTCTTTATTTTTATATCCATAAAGTATTGGATAACTTATGTGTAATTTCATTATACAATTTCCTATATGTTGTTAATGATGTTGTATGTTCATGGAACAATGTAATTGTAGATTGGAGATTGTTAAATGAATACATTTCATTTTATTAAATACTTTTGGACCACAACTGCTTATTCAGCGTCACACCAATGAGATATGAATGAAATGTACTAAAAACTAAATAATATGCTCCATGCTCCATATCCTCAACGCCTCCGGTGGTAGTATCCTTAAACAAAGTCGTTCCAGTCAATTTCTTGATTACGGATATCGAACGTGATCGGATATATGCGAAATACAGAGGTCTATCCTTTGATGAATCCATAGCCATGGCCGTATTACTGAATCCGTGGCCAACATGTTGATATCGCCTTTTAAAGTAGACAACAAATCTGTCTGCATTATTTTGATTCTTCATCCACGTTTCCGGATCATTATCCACACCAAAAAATATTTCATAACTCGAGGAACGATATTATCGAGACGTCTATCATATATGAGCCACATGTATATCCACTGATACAAATTATGTGAATTTACTTTTGATTGCAATTTCACATTGCCCTTCAACAGCAAACGACTCCAATGGACGTGTACCAACGCTATTACCGGCTCCACAATTGTTGTTGATACATACAACAACACCAGCATGACCTATATTATCGACTTCATGAACCCCGAACAGATGCTGAAGCGGTGGAGTATACCCACCAAATCTTCTATTAAATCGAAGCACACGTTGCCATTGTATTAGAAGTTGATTCCGCTGTGTGCTGGTAAACTGCAAAACTCTACGAGTTTTTCGACCACTGGAGACGTTCCTAGATGGACAGCCATACTACTTTCTCTTCCTAGATGAATCCATGTAAGACAATGTACAATTTGTGTATTAATATAGAATTAATATGTCTATCGTACCGTCGATTGAAATCGACAAGTGTTGAGGTACAACACGCGAAAGGACGAGATTAGGATACATTGCTGTACGGATGTCCCGGAGCGAGGGCGAGCCATAATATTATAGGCTCACCGCCTCACCCCATTGGGGTACCCGTGGTATGGACCCAGATAGTTCTCCTGTGGGGCTTGTCGAATCTATTTGAATTTGAATTTGAATTAGTTTACTGTAGGGAGGGAAATTCATATTATTGATGACAAAAGAGGATTAGAATAGTAACAAGGGACTTGAATATAAGGTGTCATATGTCCCATATTACTATAGCAATATGAGATTATCTGGACTTGAATATAAGGTGTCATATGTCCCATATTACTATAGCAATATGAGATTATCTGTCCAAGTCCTCGATTACTATTTAAAATTCCCAAATTTTCCAAATCCCTAATAGCTTAACCTTCTTAAAGATCTAAAGTATCACGTGAAGTCGTTCTACTGGAAGGACTACATGGAGAAAATAGCACTCTACCATCGTGTTAAACAACTGAAAAGGTTAATCTATCCATCTGGTGTCCGGACTACGCCATGTTCTACTTCTTCCGAGACGACATAAGAACTGACATGCACATCAGGGTAAAAGACATAGTCGATCAAATTATCCATAATTTGAGGAGTTGAAACATCAATGTGATCGTACATCAATTCATCACACGACAGGAAGAGAAATTCTTCTTTGAGGACGACGAATGCAGGATGCTGGACGTGGTCCCAATATGGGAAGACTGACGATCATGGATTACTATTGTTACAAGAATGACAATCCAAACGACTGTCATTATGTGTATTACGTAATGCAGTTATCCGATTTTAGGTTTAGATATTAATTATGAATGTAACAGAGTAAATTTAATGTATGTACTGATTTCATTGAACATGAAATTGGTTGCAACTATGATTTACTTATGTCCTTATCGGACTTAATTACATTTTCTCTACCCTTGTCCATGGCTATACTTAACAAATCTATGAGATCGGCATGTTTCAACACGCTCGATCCGACTGGAGTCTCATTGCATCTAGTGTTGGAAATCTGGCTAATGCTGTCATCTGGTTTCACTTCCGGTATCTCGTTTTGAGAACTCTCGAAACTCTTCCTAGTTTCGACTCCAGCAATTGAGCGACGTAACATGTCGCTGTAACACAAATCGGGCAACGCTTAAATGGACTCGATGCTAACGCGTCTACAATCCACAGTGCTCAAACACCTGTTAAGGGTCGGCTGATTAGTAGCGTAGTCGATGAGCCGGGCGTTTACACAGTCATTGGAATGAGTCTATCGATTATTATTGCGTGCTTCGTTAGCCTGTTGTACAGGACATCCATGGAAGATGGGAGCTTCAGACGCACCTCTTGCCAATCTCCATCAGGTTCAATTCTCCGACAGGTACAAAAGTCGAAATAGTAGGTTCTTCGACGTCGTCGACCCTGAATCGGGGAAAGTCTACCATCCAAACATGCAGAGTGCACGATCGGCTGACGACGTCGTTGATTATGTAGCAAAAGAAGGAGCCTTTGTCGAGGAAGGTAGACAACAGTACTATCCTAGATCCTTAAGAACGAAGGATTATTACAAAAAATATGTTTATAGGCCCGACATAAACCATGGGCCAATAACAACTTAATATTATCGGCCCAATTACATTTATTGGGCTTGGATCTCTTAGTAAAGTCTTGGTCAGCAAGAAAAAGGACATTACCACTTTGGGATGACATCTTTCATTTCGAATTTGAATGTGAGCAGTACATGATTAGACTTAAAGACTTAAGATTCGTCCATCCTAAATCACAAAGTGATACGAATTTTATTCAATTTCGAATATTAATCGACTATAAAAAGAAACGTCGCGTGGACATCTTAAGTACACATAACAATTTACGTAAAACTGCTGATGGACAAAATGAATCAACGATTGCATTTCAGAGATATGTACAGCATGCTTCCGGAAGATCTAAAGTATTACGTGAAGTCGTTCTATTGGAAGGACTACATGGAGAGAATATCACTCTACCATCGTGCTAAACAATTGACAAGGTTAATCCATCCATTCTGGAGGGTTCCAACGTAAAATATGGCACCTTGTTCTGCTAGATTAGAGGATACATGAAGCTGTGTGCTTTGAAACGAGTCAATGAGATTGAGTTCAGGGGTCCCGAGACTCAAATCAAGTCGAAGGCTCATTCCAGTGATTGTGTCGACGTCGGCATGTCGACTACGCTACTAATCAGCCGACCCTTAACAGGTGTCTGAGCACTGTGGATCGTAGACGCATTAGCATCAAGACCATTCTAGCGTTGCCCGGTTGTGTTACAGCGACATGTCACGTCGCTCTATTGCTAGAGTCGAAACTAGGAAGAGTTTTGACGGTTCTTGGAATAAGATACTAAAAGTGAAACTAGATGACAGCATTAGCCAGATTTCTGACACTAGATGCGACGAGACTCCAGTCGGATCGAGCGTGTTATAACATGCCGATCTCATGGATTTGTTAAGTACAACCGTGGATAAGGTAGAGATAATGTAATTAAGTCCGATAAGGACATAAGTAAATCATAGTTGTAATTCATTTCATGTTCAATGAAATCAGTACATACATTACATTTACTTTGTTACTTTCATAATTAATATCTAAACCCAAAATTGGATAACTGCATTACGTAATACACATAATGACAATCGTTTGGATTGTCATTCTTGTAACAATGGTAATCCATGATTGTGACATCTTCCCAAATTAGACCATGTCCAGTATCATGCATTTGTCGTCCTCGAAGAAGAATTTCTCTTCCTGTCGCGTAATGAATTGAAGTACGGTCACATTGATGTTTCATCTCCTCAAATTATGGATAATTTAATCGACTATGTCCTTTACCCTGATGTGCATGTCCGCTCTTATGTCGTCTTGGAAGAAACGGAATATGGCGTAGTCCGGACACCAGAATGGATAGATTAACCTTGTCAGTTGTTCAGCATGATGGTAGAGTGATATTCTCTCCATGTAGTCCTTCTAGTAAAACGACTTCACATAATACTTTAGATCTTCAGGAAGCATGCTGTACATATCTCCGAAATGCAACCGTTGATTCATTTTGTCGATCAACAAATTGTTCTTTGTACTTAAGATATCCTCACGACGTTTCTATTTATAGTCGATTAATATTCGAATTTGAATAAGATTCGTATCACTTTGTGATTTAGGAAGGATGAATCTTAAGTCTTTTAGTCTAACCATGTACTGCTCACATTCAAATTCAAAATGAAGGATATCATCCCAAAGTGGTAATGTCCTTTTTCTGCGGACCAAGACTTTACTAAGAGATCCAAGCCCAATAAATGTAATTGGGCCGATAATATTAAGTTGTTATGGGCTTGATAGGAATGTAAAATACACATTTTACATCTGAATATTTTATGTCTAAATGTACTTAGTATTCTCATATTTTGATTTAGGTGGCAATTCTATGGATATGGCGTAATTCGGAAGAAATAGGTGAAAAGGGACCAAAATGGAAGAAAGTGATAGTTCAGGGACTAAAGAACAAATACTCTAAACTTGTTTCTAACCTTGTGATGAAGATTCGAGAGTGTTAGAGGTCAATTGGATGAAGAAAGGAGTCAAAGGGATGAAATATAGCCAAGACATGATCACATATCAACTTACAAGCTGAAAAGTTTTGCATCGATTTTCTGCCTCATGTTGAGACCAGATTTTGACATGGAAAACAATCGAATTTGAAGATAGTCAAAGAATAAAAGTTGTAGCCCTTTGAGTTAGCTTTGTAACGCATCTTGAATCGCCTCAATCGGATATCGGGAGAAGAAGTTATGGCCAAAATACTGAATGCTGTCCGGGAGGAAGTTTCGTAATTCCATGCGGCCGCAAGCCTTTAATTCCATGCGGCCGCATAGACAATTCCCGAGAGTTAAAGTGCTGAATTCATTTGTTCCTTGCGGCCGCAAGCCTCTAAACCATGCGGCCGCATGGTTCATTTCCGGGACGAAAATTCTGGTTTCCTAATTTAAGTCAACTACCTATGGAAACAACTATAAATACATATTTTAAAACCCTAGAACGAGGGGAGAACGTATAGAACGCCTCCAAACTCCATTCTTCTCTATTTTTCTCTTAGATTCATGAATTGTAACTAAACTTTTACACTTGGTCGAAGGAGATTGAAGCCTCGGAACCACATATTGTGAGATCTAAATGGTTTTTCTTAATTTAATTCATGTTTTTGAGTATTGAATATTTTTCTGCACTTATTTCTATGATTGTTATGTTTAATTGCTAGGAGGCCTACTAGTTTATTATTCGTTGCAATCTACCGCTAAGTTAAATATCAAATCCGTAATTGTTTGATTCCTTTAACTTGTGAAGCACTAGGATTTGATGATTTTCTGCGATAGATGTTATTGAATCTTAAAAAAAATGTTTAAATAGATTGAATGCAACCGTTGGTGTTTGTGTTATCTAGTTCATCGATTTCTCTATTGTGTAAAGCTGTTATTAAATTGAATTTTGAGCGCTGGTCTGGGGTTATTTAATAATTAGGGTTAATTAGAACGCTGGTTTCTAACTAACTAAAATTCAGGAGAAATAGGAAAATTATTCCAACGATGAATATTCAGAATATGAATTGAATTATCCTTGAATCTATGATCAATTGTGGATTTTCGAAGGTGGATATTGACTTGGACCAATGTTAGTCTTTTGATTGTTTTCGTTAATTTAATTTTCATCGTTATTACTTGCGTTATTTACAATTGTTTGCATACAAAAACCCCCCTAATCGTTGTACGGAGTATAAAATATTAAATTACACACTCTTCATAGGATCGACCCTTACTTCCACTACTACATTAGTTTTAGAGGTTTAAGGACTATTTTTGGATGTCTACGACAGCACACCAGGGCTCATGGTTTATGTCGAGCCCATAAACACATTTTTTTGTGAAAATCCTTCGTTCTTAAGGATCTGGGATAGTACTGTTGTCCGTCTTCCTCGACAAAGACTCATTTTTTTGCTACGTAATCGGCGACGTCGTCGACCGTTCGTTTGGATGGTAGACTTCCCCTGATTCAGGGTTGAGACGTCGAAGAACCTACTGTTCCGATATTTGTACCTACCGAAGAACTGAACTAGACAGTGGAGGTGCTATGCACCGTTCGAGCGTGTTTCCTCGCACACTCTTACAAACACACAATTGATCGGATAATCGAGAGAATTTTTTTGTGATAGAATGATATCCTTGGATATTAGACACCTTGGATAAGTTAAGAAGTAGTTCTTCGCGTTTACTGAGAAACGCGATGAAGAAGGATAAGACATTAGGGATTTGGAAAATTTGGGAATTTTAAATAGTAACCAGGGACTTGCACAGAGAATTTCATATTGCTATATTAATAGGGGACAAAGAACACCCGGTAAACAAGTCCTTTATTACTATTCCAATCCTTTTACGTCATCAATGATTTGAATTTCACTCCCTATAGTAAACTAATTCAAATTTATATTCAAATAGATTCGACAGGCCCCGCATGGGAACTATCCGAGTCCATACCACGGGCACCCCAATGGGACGAGCCTATAATATTACATCTCGTCCCCTCTCCAGGACATCCGTACAGCCACGTGTCCTAATCTTGTCCTTCTGCGTGTTGTACATCAACAGTTGTTAATTTTAATCAACAGTGCAATAGACATATTAATTCTATATTTAAATACACATATTGTACAAGTGTCTTACATGGATTCATCTAGGAAGAGAAAGTGGTACGACAGGTTCGTCTATAAACATCTTCGATGGTCAAAAAACTCGTAGAGTTTTTCAGTTTACTAGCACACAGCGGAATAAGCTTCCAACACAATGGCAATGTGTGCTTCGATTTAATCGAAGACTTGGTGGGTATACTCCACCACTTCACCATTTGTCCGAGGTTCATGAAGTCGATAATATAGGTGATGCTGGTGTTGTTGTATATATCAACAATTGTGGAGCCAGTAATAGCTTTGGTACACGACACACCCAGAAAGTCCGCTGGAGTCGTTTGCTGTTGAAGGGCAATGTGAAATGGCAATCGGAAGCAAAATCACATAATTTGTATCAGTGGATATACATGTGGCTCATATATGATAGACATCCTGGTAATACAATTCCTCGAGTTATGGAAATGTTTTCCGATGTGGATAATGATTTGAAAACATGGATGAAGAATTAAAATAATGCAGATAGATTTGTTGTCTGCTTTGAAAGGCAATATCAACTTGTTGGCCACGGATTCATTGATATAGCCCTGGCTATGGATTCATCAAAGGATAGACCTCCGTATTTCGCATGTATGCGATCACGTCCGATATCCGTAAACAAGAAATTGATTGGAACGACTTTGTTTAAGGATACTACCACCGAAGGCGTTGAGGATATAGAGCGTGAAGCATATTATTTAGTTTTTAGTACATTTCATTCATATCTCGGTGTGACGTTGAATAAACGATTGTGGTTCAGAAGTGTTTAATAAAATGAAATTTATTCATTTAACAATCTCTAGTCTACAATTACATTGTACCATGAACATAGAACATCATTAACAGCATATAGAAAATTGTATAATAAAATTATACCTAAGTTATCCAATACTTTATGGATATAAAAATATTGACGTTGGGATAAAGTCCCAGAAATCGTCTTCAGCATCGTCTCTTCGTTCATCGATGTTGACATTGGTCTTAATGTTGTCCAGATGCAGATAGTCCGGCATGCTCTCTTTATCCGCAGACGCATCCTTAGGTTGTAGTTGAATCTTATTTCCATCGTGAACATGTGGTACCACGGTGCACTCATCGTCTGTCCATAGTATTAGACTCTATCCAGAAGGGATTTTTGAACGTCCAACTGTATGCTCCTTGATGTAGTTGCAGCCATGTGAGTGGCTCCCTTGTGTTGGAATCCATGATTTCGACACTCTATGCTCTGATAGATGATGTAGTCACCGGTAATTCTAGACGTCTAAGCTTGATGACTAGATTTTTCTTCTGTTGGCATTGGTGATGCTTCGTTCCTATAGAAGGGGGTGTCGATGAAGAAGAATTCTGCATTTCCTAATGTCCAGTTCTTCAAAGTTAAATTTACATCTTGTTCGAGAAAAGCTTTATACGAATATTCGGGTGTCCCTGGATTGCAGAGCACAATACATGGGATTTCTCCTTTAATTTAAACTGGTTTATCATACTTAGCATTTGATTACCAATTGTGTTGGCCCCAGTGAGCTCTTTCCAATGTTTTTTCTGCAAATAGGATGGTGATACGTCATCTATGACATTATACCATGCATTATTCAAAAAGGATTTCGAATTAAAATCCATGAAGCCCATTATGTAGTTATGTGGGCCTAAAGATCGTGCCCATATTGTCTTTCCAATTCTAGTTGGGCCTTCTAATATGAGACTCTTGAGCCTGTAAGGTCTTGATCCAATATCTCTTACATTCTCTGACGCCCATAACATTAACTGTTCAAAAATGTTGAACGATTCTAGATTAAATGGAGAATCGTAATCCTTTATAGGTTCTGCAAATAATTTATCCGTGTTTGCAGATATATTGTGATATTGTAGAAAGATTGTTCTTGGATCGTTCTTCCTGATAATCTCTAGAGACTATTTCTTGCTAGTCGCCTTTAATGCACTGTAAGAGATTCCAAAAGAAAGAAGAAAATGATGAAAAGAAGAATA
>CAIGRF010104349.1:0-15263 GCA_903798235.1 Fraxinus ornus | reverse complement strand
AAAAAAAAAAAAAAAAAACGGAGTAGTATTTGCTTCAATGAACTACTCTACAAGCAAAAAAGATGTTGACGCCTAAACATATTTGACAATGTCCCCCTAATCAGAACCCAATAATATAAAGATTTAACTCATTTATGTATTATAAATTGAATTAATTAACTGTTAATAAGTATCTTTACATTGATAATTAATAATCTATCTTAGTCTAAACAAAATAATTGATATGCAAAGACTAACAGAAAGATTCCAGCTTGTTCACACCCCACTACAAAATTAATTTGCAGCAATATTCTATCTTTTCAATTATTCATCTTCAACTTTATTGAGGAAATCTCCAAAAATATCACATTTTTACTCAGAATGCGTCACACATACAAGTAAAATGTCTCTGCATTGAATTGATTTAATTTATTTACGGGTACACTAAGGGCATTCTATGGTTTGTAATCTACAATTGGTAGGCATTGATTGTACCAATTTGAATAGAAAGACATGCATGTCTAATTATATCTCCAATAAATTTTATCTACATTAACCTTGTCTACCTTAAAATAAAACTATATGAAATGGAGAGGAAGAACGAAAATTCATCTGGTTTTTTAATTATCTATTTTCTTTATATCATAAATTTTTATAAGCAATCCACATGAGCATTGGAGACGATCTAAGGATTCTTAGTACCATACACTATCCAATTGCAAAAAGTTATGCAACGAGCAGCGTCGGGGAAGTGAGATGTAGGGTTATGAAGGGTGGAGGGTCCTTTGGACGGAACATTGGAAGAAAACCTAATAACATTTTTCATGTTTCTGAGGTGTAAATACTATTTTTCCATAGCTTGAGGGGTATCATTGCAAATATATTATTTCTAGACTTTGCTTCTCAAGTAACCAAAGAATTTCAATTGTAAATTGGAACAAAATCAACAAGACAAGTCCCTTATTTATTTTTAAACCCTAAAAGTGGTCCACGAAATTATTAACATATTGTGCACGCAAAATTATTGGAACTAATCAAATCAGTCAGTCACTTACCATACAACTACTAACCAAATTTGTATTAATTAAATTGTTAAAAAATAGTTGATGTAATTTGATAAAACTTGAATCTTGAGAATGAGATAGGTCATACTGGCATTTTTTCAATAATACACATCTAATTATAAATAAAAAAAAATAAAACTAGTAAAATATGCTGCTAGATATTTTTGGTACATGGAAACATGGAATTTGTTGTAAAACTTTTAATCAAAAAATTATCCAAAAATTGCGACGACATGTATATTATCAGCGTAAATAAAAAATAAAAATAAAGTCATCTTATTTACAAGCAATATTTTATATAGAATGCTTAGAGAACTATCTCATTAAAATTTACTTTTTGCAACACATTAATAAAATAATTTTTTTGAACTTTACAAATAAAATAAAGTTGAGGACACTATAAGTAATTTTAAAAATATTTTTGTCAAATACATATTAATATTTTGAAAGGGTGTAAAATTTAAAATTTTCTCAAATATTTGTTAAGTAAAGTGTTAAAATTTAGTTGAGTCAAGCATCTATCTTCGACAAACAAATTTATGAGGCGATAAAATATCTCGCGATCGACATTCTACTATCTCAATTTAGATTAAAGTATATTAATTAAGAACACAACTAAGTTGAAAAAGTAAATATTTTCTTATTGGGATTGAAAGTATGCGAAGTTGATCTTTTTCAATGTAGATTTGTAACACGACTATTACAGTGGCTAGATAAGAATTAAACGTCGTACTCACCCAAAATGACTTTGACCTAGAACGTATAGAATCATAGTATCACTGTCCGTCTTACCTACTTTGAATGATTAATTGCATACCAAATTCCATTGACTCGCGCGCTATTTGTTGAACATCCAAGAAAACTGATCCCTTCTCAAAATTAATATATGTCATAGTTCAGGGACACACGCATCAACTTGACATTTATAAATTGTATTTATTACTTTAAATATACAATTAACAGATGGATAATAATTAATTAATTTCCTCCAACCAATATGCCATTGATGTTTGAACTTGTTACAAGAGTATAGAGATGGTGGGTCAATGTCAACTATCGTATATACAGTATTTTTTCAAGAAATAGGATTTGTTCATGCAACCTAAAAATGCTTATTCCTTGTGCACTATTATTATTTTTAAAGTCTGTATAATATTGATAAATCACTATATATAAATATAAACAAGCTTAGCCACCTTCAGAGAGAAAGAGAAAGAGAAAGAGAGAGAGAGAGAGAGAGAGAGAGAGAGAAATGGAGAACTGGGGGAATTTAGTTCATCTATTTGTGACGGTGTTTCTGTCAAGTTTTGCAGCCTTAGTGGTGAACCTGGCGATTGCAGACGTGACAATGGAGGCAGTATGTCCCGGTAAAGACGAGTGTTCTCTCGCAATTTACCTCACCGGCTTCCAACAAGCGGTATGTTCAATTACATTTATGCATTAACTTGCACCAGAAAGAAAGATAAATCTCACTTTGTGTTTCTACATGCAATTGCCTCCAAATGGCAGCGCATATTCTCTCTTTTATTTCTTGTTAAACACAATCACCAGAGTAGAATAACCTCCTACAGAGCATTATTTCTGCATTCTGGGAAGAGATAAGGAATAAAATAAATTCTACGCACTTTTGAATCGAACTTGGCTTCCAAATGAAAAATGGAAACTTTTGCATGAACTTAACCTATATATTACGTAATCATCTGAAAATAGCACTTCGACCTTTTCACGATGTAACGGTTGATTCCCAACATTCTTTTGCAAGAGTCCTCTCCAACTTTTTAAGTTTATAACAAATTAGTCCTCTCCAACTTTTTAAGATTTACATCCATTCCATACTGTTTAAAAGTCTAATTTTATTGGAGAAACAATTTTAAATAGCATCAATTTCTATTAAAACAAAAGGAAAAAAGATCATCCTCTCTACAAATATTTTTTTCTCTCTTCTCTCTCTCTCTCTCTTTTATTTTTTATTTTTATCTTTTTATTGAATCGAGTCTCCAATGATAAAAAAAAATCAAACATGCGAAGAGCACGTGTCTTAAATGGTTAGTGGATAAAAACCTTCCACTAAAGATTAACTTGTTACAAACTCGAAAGATTGGAAATAATGGTTGTAGAAATATAGTTTTTGGACCTCCGATGCAATTATTTTGGAATAAAAATAAATGATTTTTTTTTTCTTTTGACTAAAAAATAAAAGTAACAAAAAATATTGAGAATGTGCCAGCAGTGGGAAATTAATTAATTGGATTATCAAGAAATCAATCCTTTTGTTAATTCCAGCTTGCTTATTTAATTAATAAAATATCCAATATAAACATGGAGAATATTAAAATATATATGTATTCCTACAGGATCATCTTAATCTATAAAAAGAGATGGCTTAATCAACTTGAATTAACGTTTTTAAAACAAATTTACTGTATTTTTTTCATTTGTCGCATTTTGTTTTAAAATGTTCACTTTGATTAAAATAAGAATTGTTCAGTAATCATTCTATACTTCACATGTCGGTTTGTTGGGAGATGTTTGAGAAGAAGATGAATATTTATTTTTTTCTTACTTGTTATATTGAAGTTTGATTTATATTTAACAAAATTTTGGCTTGTTAATGAAAGATGAGCATAAAACCCTACCTGCATAAGACCTTTATCCTTTTATGTTTGGTGGATGGTTGAAGATTTGGCAACAACTGGTTCTGAACTTTTACCACCTGATGTCTCATGTTTGGGAACGTTTTTAGAAACCATTTAATTTATAAATATATTGAAATGATCCCTCTAAATGTGTGGATAAAAAATAGCAAACATATGGTAATAAAAGAGAGTATAAGTGAATCCTCTGTCAAATTCGTGACGCAGAATATGACAATTAATTTTGCTGTGCTGTAATGTCTCTGGGTCAGGTGATCAATTAAATTGGGATAGAACAATTTACGAACTTCTAATGTTACATGTACTGAATGCAGATTGCAGGATTGGGGTCTGTGGTCATAATGCCACTGATTGGAAATATGTCGGATGCGTATGGACGGAAAGCTTTGCTCACTATTCCTATGACTCTCTCCATCATCCCATTAGGTGCGAATATTATAATTTCATTTGCAGTTTTTTTTAGTAATTTTAGTGTCTTCTACATTGATCTTATGGATTTAAAATATATCATGACTGAAACTATACTTGGTTATTAGCCTGAAACTTGTACATGAAATCCCAAGCAGACTAATTTAGATACAGTAATTCATATTTTCTTGTTCATGGTTTACATCAATATTTTTACACAAACTGTCCACGTATATGCAGCAATACTGTCATGGGAGAGGACAACGAGCTTCTTCTACGCATATTATGTATTAAAGACTATAACAGCCATGGTTTGCGAAGGCGGTGTTCTCTGCATTTCTCTTGGTTATTTGGTAATTCTATACCTTTCTCTATTTCTTCATGCATATAATTCTCCACATGCTTTTCTTCTCTTATCCTGTTTATCAATGCTACCCTTGCCTTCTGCCAAAAGAAAATTTACCTAGTTAAAATACAAGAGGAAACTTTTAGGAGTCACATGCTATTTGGTAGTGGTAAATTGGGGCCTTGGAATCGAAATCAGAGATGATTTTGTTCAATTTGAATTTCTTTTTTTGAAATTCTAGGCTAGGATCCTACTGATTATCTCAAACTCAAGCAAGCTTCCTTTTTCCCTTTTGTAGGTCTTCTGTTATCCTTTGAATATGATGCTTCAGTTTATTTCATTCTTTCATCTTGCTATAATTCCATACTCTAGCTTTACATCATGTTTCTTGATCTATCTACGTATTTTACATTAATCAAAATTATGAAAATCTAGAATGTGGTAATGAAATTACATACCTGCCGAATCATAAGAAAAATCTAGTAATTAGAATCATTACATACCAGCTAAGATGACTGCTATTTTGTATTGCTTAAATTTTGGTATATGCCTGCTTGATTTCTAAGGGAGTGCATTATTAACAATAAACATATTGAATTCTAACTGGGAAATATTTATGTAATAACTTGGCTATCATGTTAATATTTTCCAGGCAGACAGTGTGACAGAGGGAAAGCGAGTCTCTGCATTTGGAGTCCTGGCAGGTGTAGTTTCGGGTGCATCTGTTTGTAGTACCTTCGCTGCTCGCTTACTGTCCACTGCCCAGATATTTCAGGTCTTTCTTCCTGGCAGTTCATATTCGTCGTTCTGTTATTTGAATTAACTTTCCTTCATTTTACTTGGTTGTAAGTGACTACTGTGTTTTGGCTAAACCCAAGCTTAGTACGTTTTCAATGTTACTAAGGTGTAACTCAATTCATTCAGGTTGCAGCAGCTGTATCCATTGCTGCTGCAGTGTACATGAGAATATTTCTTAAGGATCTCACTCCCCACACTAATGTTTTGGAGGAGCCAATCTTGAAGCCAGAAACCGATAGAGATCAAGTTGGTTGTGAATCATTAAGGGAGATAGACTTCTTTAAGCAAATTCCGTCACCAAAGGATGTCATTCACTTGCTTAAGAGCAGGTAGGATAACATGTCCTTGAACTTTTCTTTTCTATTAACGTTTCGACACCTCCAAGACTCAAGAAATTCCATTATGCATGTTACTTTGTTGACTATGATGGACACAGAGCTCTTTATTCATCTCCACTGTCAACTGTTCATTTTCTTCTAGAAGTACTATATTGTTTTTACCATTTTGTGTTAATTAGAATGTAGCTTTTCTGGTAATTTAATTATTTTGTTGGATGTGCTAAAAGAATATTCATTCATCTTGCAATCCTCTTACTGCAGCACTACGTTTTCGGTAGCAGCATTTGTTGCTTTCTTCAATAGCCTTGCAGAGGCTGGAGTCCAAGCCTTCTTAATGGTACTCTCTTTCTTTATCGTGGTTATTGCTCAAATGCATCATTGGGCATGCATAGTAACATCATAGATATTGATTGTACATGTGCTGTTAAAATATTTTCTTCTTCTTTTTACTTAAATGCCATTGTCTATGACTCTATGAAAACTTTGGTTGAAATGGTGCTTCTGATAGCATTGAATTTGGTTATTAATATCATGTATACTTAGCATATGATAAGTCTGAATATGAATGAAATATTATTTTTATCGTATTTGTACTTTTCCCCTGCAGTATTTCTTAAAGGCGCGCTTCCAGTTCAAAAAAGATCAATTTGCTGATATATGGCTCATTACCTACATTGGAGCGACCGTATCAAATGTATTGTCAAATAATTCATTGCTAATTCATTTTTCCTAATTATTATATGAAGTTATTTCCTCTTTTCGTTTATTTTGGTCTTTACTTCTGGCTTCACATATTGACGTATTAAAATTTGAGAATTTGTGCAGATGATCTTCATGCCCATATTGGGTCCTATTATAGGAGAGGAGATACTGCTTTCTGTAGGACTCTTCGCTGGATTCCTGAATGTATAGTTTCATCCTTCTGAATCTCTTTTCTTTTTCTCCAAACATGGGGGCCTGGGGTACATAACAAAATACATATTTGATCATTTGACGTCTGGTTTTTTGCAGATGCTACTTTACAGCATAGCGTGGTCGTCTTGGGTAACTCCTCAGCTATTTCTCATTCAATAATCTGATTGCAAGTTTTGCTACAATTTTGTTTCTTTTTGTTGACCAACACTCTTGTAATATTGAAATGCATCATTTTTGTCATTGTGTTTTGCCTTCTGCAGGTACCCTATGTTTCTGCTTGGTTGAGTGTTTTCCTTTTCCTCGCAAGCCCAAGTGTGAGTTCCATATACTATAATATGAGCACACTCTACTCATCTATTTTGACTACTATGTTGTTGACAAATGTAATTTACACTTACAGATAAGATGCATTGTTTCAAAACAAGTTGGACCCAGTGAACAAGTAAGTTTTAGAGTACACAAGTGCACCATAATTACTTGATGAATTTTTCTTTAAACTGGTGATCCACTTTCCATTTAATAGGGGATTGCTCAGGGTTGCCTTTTGGGAATAGCATCATTTGCCAATGTCATCTCTCCATTAATATATAGCCCTCTTTCAGGTGATTTAAAATTATTGTTGTCGTGATGAAAACTCTCAATTGCTAGCTTGTTGAGTTTAGAGGCCAAATGAAAATGATTTTATTAACAAAAATATTTTCTTTACACACCAAACCCACACCTCACACTTTCTCTCTTGCACACGCACTCTCTTTGCACTCTTTCACTTANCTTCTACATAAAGGTTGATGATTCTAGATAATTCCATAAATTAATTACAAGGAATTCTTATAGAATAGTGTTGGTGTATAGAGTCCTCTAGATTTCTCTAGTTGGTTGCATAAGGAAAAATCTAGAAAATTGGTGATGATTCTTCATAGCTTACTCCTAAACACTTTGCCTTTTTCCAGCTTTGTTTTTGTCTGAGAGAGCTCCATTCAATTTCCCCGGTTTCAGTATTATGTGCATTGGACTTGCTTGGGTAAGGACATTCACTTTATAGGCTAATAGTCTTTTATTTGGCAGCTGTTCAAGCTTTTATTCACATAATCACGTGTTTTTATGTGCAGTTTATAGGATTCATTCTGAGTATAGTGATAAAGATTGTTCCATTGATGCCAAAAGACAGAGAAGTGAAGAGAGGCCTAAATCGGAATGCTTGCCCAGCCCCTACTTTGGTATAAAGTTTCCTTTATGAAGTGCATTTGAGAAGATCGAAAAATGGAAGTGTATATAATGGTTTGATTTCAATTTATTAAGTTTGTATATACATCATAGTATATACATGCGATATGAATTTCACTAAATTTGATTTGTAAAAGAATTGATGATAAGAACAGTTTTTACTATTTAAAACTTTTGCACCATTTGTCTGAATTGAGTTACACACAGAAAATTCATTATTGCAATCGAAAGCCAAACCACCACATGCCTAAATGTACAAGTGTGACATGCCCATGAAAATAGAAGATATGACAAGATAGATGGAAAATACAAGAGCTAATAAAAAGGGAACAGATAAGTATTGAAAAACAGAAGGCACACCCTATTATATTTTTAAACTAATCAATGTACTACTGTATACAATTTCTGAATTTTTTGGACAGACCTAAATGGTTGTTCCAACGTCATTCAAATACAAATGTCTTTATTAGTGGTGGTATCTCCATCATACTTGGTATTACATGTGAGAAGCAGCTGTACCCGATCTTATCACACATCTGAGTTCTCCACATTGCCCTCTGCTTGTCCTCCGTTCCCTTTGCAGGGAAAACAAGTGCAACAGCAGGTCCAGAGGAGAAACTGTGTGGTAAGTTCAAGCTTTTGGTTTGGGTCTTTGCTAGAAATATAAAGTGCAAAATTATCAGCAACACAATTAACAAGACCACCTTCATTGTTGTCAATTTCACCATCAATAAAATCCATCGTTGTCGGTCATCGAAGTCACCATCAACACCCCAAATTCACTATAATCATCAATCACCAGAATCTGCACTGTCATTATCATCGTCAATCTCCTCGCTTTCACTGGAATCTTCTTCCTCGTCATTGTATAAATCGTCTGAACCATCATGTTCTTCAGTATCTCGAAGGAAAATAAAATCATCACTATTGTCCTCTTCCCTACCTTCCTCTTCTTCCTGCTCATCAGTCTCAACCTCATCGTCATCGTCATCGTCATCGTCATCTTCATCTTCATCTTCATCTTCATCTTCATCTTCATCGTCAGTAACATAATCATCATCGTCACCATCACTTTCGCCGTTGTCAAAGACACCGAAGGAAGGAAAGAAACCAAATAGACGAGGGGTAAAGTTCAGGACTCTATCCTACAAATTAATACAGAGACATAAGAACGTCCTCTTCTGTCATGAAAACATATATGTCATCTAAAACAACATTTTAAAATGCAAGTTTAAAATTAACAATTTATTAGCAAGTTTCACTGATTTGCATTTCTTTGGTCATAGTGTAGTTCCACAGAGAATGACGTCGTTACATAGTAAGATAACCAGATATAAGAACCCGACTACTGTAGAGATATGTAGTGAATCTTTCAAATAATGGCAACACCCAGAACTCTAGTTGAACAACAAAGTTGATTTCAATCAGTGAGCAGCCCTGAATGAAAATGGATTCTCAACTTCTCAAAGTAAACTAAATTTGCAGCATCAGATTTATAGAGTAGGCAAACCGAATTATACGACCCTCTGTATATTCCAATTGAGTGCAGCGATACATTTTCTGAATACTGCACTAATTAACATATCACTATGACAGTTTACTAATTTGTAGTACTCCTAATTTATATATTACTATGAAAAAGTTTCCTCACTCACTACAATAGATTCCATTACTGATACAAAATTAAGAATTATGACAAAGGTGGGTTTGCTTTTGAAATCATCACATACCTTTTGAATGTCTGTTGGCAAAGTAGCTCTATCAATAGCTTTAGGAATCCATATTTTTATGTCACTCTCTATCCCACTGCTGGCAAGCACCATAGCATGAGGATGAGACTCAATGCAGTTAACCACATGCTTATCTGCTTCCATAACACGAATGAGTTCCCCACCCTTCTTCTTCCAAATGAAAATTCGACCACAATCTGATCCACTCACAACATACTCGGAGTTCGGCCCGAAGAAGCTCACGCCTTTCACAGTTTCACAGTTTCTATGCCCTTTGTAGGCCTCAGGAGATGCTTTTCTATTGGCATCCATGTCTGATGAAGATGTAACTGAATGATTAACAGGGCTCGTATACACAGAATCATTGCCATGGAAGACTTGAAAGGTAGAAGGTGGATCAGGTCCAAGTCCCATATCCCTAGAGAAAAGATAGATGAACTCATCACTGTAAGACACAAGAAGCTCACTCTGTTCAGAGAATGCCACCCCTGTTATTCCCACATCATCATCATCAACTAAATGCTGGGGACTAAAGAAATCAACAGGTTGACATTTACGGATGTCAAATAACCGAGCAAACTGATCTGATCCACCAACAGTTAATAAATTAGGATTTCTTGGATCTATTGCAATTGCATTTAGATGGATGATGGACATAAATCTCTGGCTCTGGATAGGTTGACAAGTAAAAAGTTCAGCAGCAGTTCCAGTTCTCAGATCAATCTGTCGAATATACAATGGTTTCACACTATTAAACTTGTAAACTTCAAACAGCCAATGGAAAGTTACGAAAAAGGTATCAGTATAAGTATCATTTGTCATGTGAAATGCGACATGTGCTGGTCATGTATCACAATCAGGTTATGAAATTTTTCCAGTAGCCTTTATTCCTTTCAAAAAGAAAAAGTAAACAAGAAGTGGAACGAGGTGGAAGGAACTTCAGACCACTGCAACCTATATGTTGCATGCACCATTGGTGGACCTTTACACCAGGATTAAAAACTATGCAATAAATGATTTTTCACAGGGGTTTCAGAAAATAAACGGGCATACAAGTCAAATGGCCAACAGGATTTTTGTAATGAAAGAACTAAAGAATCAACCAAAAAAAGCGACAAAATTAGATAAGAATAAATCAAATTACATGCTGAACCATTCCATCTTCACCACAGGTATAAAAAATATGAGGGCTTCCAGGCTCAATGGACAACTTATGAGCTCGTCCTTGATGTCTTCCAAGCAATTTAGTCTCCACTTCTCCTCGTTCAAGAATCTGAGCATGCCTTACCTATATTTAAGATCTCTCCTCGTAAGAATATAGTCATCTTTCAAAACTTTGAAGTTCAAAATATGGAATTACATACATGCATAAATAATCCAACTTCTTTTCTCAAATATTTTCCATTAGTGACAGGGGCGGACCCAACATTGAAATTCAGCCCGGGCGGACGTTGACCAGTCAACATCGACAATCAGCGATCGTAAGGGCGAGGTCATTTATTAATATTTAAAACTCAATATATATTATTATGTTAACAATAATATCAAACTCAGCAAGTGCTCTAATGGTAAGGATTCCAATAATTTTTAAAGATAGTCACGGGTTCGACTCCCCCTCGCTATTGCCATTAATTTCGGTAAAAATTGTAAAAATTGGAGAACTAAAAATATATGAATTGCAAGTTAGGGAATCGAACCAGAGACATCTCATAAGAATTGCAAGCTCTAACCAACTCAACAAAATGAGGCAGTTGAAAATAAAATGAAATAACATTTATATAAGCTAACAAATTTTATCTATTGTGAAAATGAAATGAAAAAACATTTATATAAGCTAAAAAATTTATCTATTGTCAAAAAAAAAAAAAGGCTCCTGACAGATCCAGCACGGGCGGCCGCGGGGGCTTGCCGGGTGCTGGGTCCGCCCCTGATTAGTGACTGGTATCAACTATTCAATTACAAAACTTTCAGATCAATTCCAATTGTTATTAAGGTGCTGATGATACAAGTAAACATTTCCATGGGTTGACCTCATCTGTCCATAGACTGAAAATAGGTCAAACCTGCCCATCAGCAGCACAGGTAACAATGCTTCGATCCTCAGTGTAAGGCATGATCTTTGCTTGGAAAACATTATCGTGGTGACCTGAATGAAAAGAGAGATTAACACGACCAGTTTCCCAATCCCAGAGCATGATCCTCCTATCGTCAGAGCCTGATACAAGAACATCACCATCAGCATTGAAGCTAACTGTGTTCACGCAGCCTCGGTGCTTCTCAAGCTTCAGGAGGATATCAAGACGAAGCATAAGATCCTGGTATCAAAATGTAGCGAAGAAATGTGAGAATATAAGAATTCACATATGCAAAATAACTAATTTCCTTATAGCTTGCAATTGAAGATGCCATGAGAAAATACTCCAGTGTCCCAAACTGAAAATCATGGTATGACTTGCCATAGTCATTTAAGTTGGAGCTGAAAATCAAATGTGTTTATTGATTTCCAGTTTTGTCCCTTGATTTTTGACATAAATTAACATGCAGAACCAAGTCTCAACTTTAAAATGTACAAACTGAAAAGGGAGTTGTTATTAAAGAAGAGGGAAGAAAGGATATTTGATTAAAGAAAAGTTTAATTTTGATACATTTCAACCGAAAAGGAGAAGGGGTGATTAATTTGGGATGAAGAGATTATATGGTAATAAGATTGCAACAAATAATTCAACAGTACATCATGTCATTTTCAAAGAAGTTCCCAACAAAGTCAATTATGTAGGGAATGCTCACGTTTTAAATTTCGGGTTAATAGCAAATTCTCACTAGCGCACTCCCAATACTAAAATCAAGCTGTCAATTAGACACTTGACCCAACCCATGCACTAAAAAGAGTAACTTTGTGTAAATTAGTTGAAAATTGAATAAGATAATTTCTAACTAGAATTCTGAGATCCCAAAGGAATGCTACCCAAGCAACCTAAAAGCACAAAAAACAAGCTTAAAAAATCCATCAATTAAATAAATAAAATTGAGAATGGCGCACAGAAGAATTCAGTAATAAGGTAAATAAGGAAAAACCTCGGAAGCGGCAAAACGGTGGGCGAAGTTTCGGGTGGATAACGCGCCGACTTCACGTTTCCAAACATCAACGACTGCCGCGTCGAGGCTCGTTCCGACCCTCTTTCTCGCCATAATCCCCAAAACCAAAAAATATACAGAATTCCAGTCTAGTATATCGGTATAAACGGAAAAGTTATGTTATTACTAAAAGTAATGGTATTTAATATTCATAATTGTTCCCATAAAAATGTAGACAATTAGGGTTTAATCAAACCACATTCATCAGAAACCTTCATGTATATATATGTATATATTTATGAGTCCTGTTGCATACGGATTGTAATTGGAAGAATTTACCGAAAGATCATATTGGGACCCACGAGTGTAATGTTATGACGTCACGGTCCATTTACATTCCATGAGGTTCGGCCCACGGTTGACGCGCCTTCTATGTTAACGCATTGTGTGTGTACGTATATCTACGTGAAATTGTTGGAAGAAAAGACGAGAAAAATTATTGTGTTCAGTGGCCGAACACAGAGTCAATGCAGGCGCTTCTCTAGAATTTACACTTTTTTATAAGACACTTAAATTTTTCTGGTTCATTGATTTCACATAACCAATAACAACCAAAGGTTAAATTTCGAGCCAAGAAATCCATATTTGCATCAAATAGTATATGTTTATGTGATGAAAATCAGTATTTGAATTCATTTTCTTCCTTAAATCCCAGAAGGGTACTCTTTAGAATACTATCCTACATCAATTGTACTAATGGTGCAAAATCAACTTGGGATGTGTACCAAGTTGTATACCAAGATATGTAGGAGTAGCATTTTTCAATGAAAAATGAAAAATCTCACGTGTTTTCGTCAGGCTCTTACGTCCTTCAAAAGCAAAAGGGATTGTGGGTCATAATGGATTGTAGAAGAATAAAAAGAAATTAAAATCTTATTATATTGTACCAGCCTATCAATCGAGCATTTAAAAATCTCCATTCAATTGCTTGGAGTCCTGTCGAAGGATGCCTACTGGAGTTTATAGGAGGCATTGTGCGAATGTTGATGTCGAGAGGGTACAAACGATACTCAATGTCAAGTTCTTTGAAAATTTTAATCATTCTTAGGATTTAATTTGTGCAAGCGATCAATCGATATGCCCTGATCTCATCTTGATTAGTCTTAGGTAATGGTCTAGATATCTTGAAGCTTACTCCTCCACCACCAATATTTGGTGGCAATCCTACACCTCCTGTTCCCATCATATTACCACTCTTAGCATCCTGAATAGCCTGTGCTCTGAGTTCCGGGGGCAGAGTCGCCCCTGCATTTTGAAGCCGCCAAATCTTAGCCATAGTCCTCTCTTCTTCCTCCCTGTGATTCTGTATTTCAATCAAAGGCGGCCTCGACAACTTCTCAATCACAAATTGATTGAACAGTGATTCCTGAATTCTATCAAAAAAAGTGCTAACATGAAATGAAGATGCTAGAACTTTAACCATAAGTGTTTTCACTAGCCATAACAATGTTCCCACCAACATGCACACCATCAACTTGTTAACATATCTAAGGAACTCATTATTCCCTTCAACTTTCTTATCAAACATATAGTGCCAAGCAAGTAAAACCAATCCCAGCCAAATACAATTCTGAACAGCTTTCCTAATTCCATAAACGAAATATAAAATCCGTTTTCGCATAAAAAAATTCCTCTCAATAAAGAAAACAACTATCCTAATAGCCCATCCTGATACCAATCTCCCATAAATTAAAACAAGAACCAATACCTCCCATTTCCACAATCTAAGCCCTCTAAGTTGTTTACTTTTCCACTTAGAAATAGACATAGTACAAGATAAGGATGTCACGATCAAAATAAGACTAATCCATTGTGCCAAAGTTAGTGCATCACACTTTGCCTTCTTATACTCATGAGTATCATTCAGGAAAATCTTCATCAAACAATGGATCCTCCTCTTCTTCCTCTGCTGGTTTCGAAATGATTCCCGATACCCTTCCCAAAAACCCCGAACGAAGTGGATTGGATTTTATCTTCCCTGACCTTCTCTCTGGAACCACGGGCGGGTCCATCAACCTCGACTTAGTCTTCAAACTTCCTAACACACTAGCCCTCCTCTGAATTGACGTGCACGTCAAAACCTGACCATCATCACCAATGCCAATACAAACACTACCTTCCATTTTGATGTTCGACAGTGGCCTTCTATTATAAAGTTTCTGATTATCATGTCCATCATCTTCTTCTGCGGAAGAAGATTCATCCTCATCTGTACTTTGATTTTGCTCATCAGGCACGATATCAACCACATTACTACTAGTTCTGTTATTCACGGAAGGAGATTAGAATGAAACCTTCAGCTCCTTGGACATTGAAAAACGAGGAGCATTATCAATAATGCTGGTTTTACGATGATCATGTCGTAATTCATCCATTTCTAATTCCATATCCAACGATAATTCTCCGCCGGCGGCCCTTTGCTTATTCAAGAATTGGCCAATCAATTTCGAAGGTGGATCTTCAACCACGTCCTTCCCATCTCCAGGGACGGACGCAGACATTTAAAGTTAGGGGGGCACAATCGAACTTACAAAAAAGTTGGAAGAAATTTTACAATTAAAAATTTACGTAAAAAAAAATCATACCCCATGTAATTTTGTATCTAAAAATTTACATGGGATATAACTTTTGCGGATGTAAAATCACGAAATTTTTTGATGTCATTTTCCATA
>CAIGRF010104337.1:0-17826 GCA_903798235.1 Fraxinus ornus | reverse complement strand
ACTTTTCTTTTTCATAAAAAAAAATAAAAAAAATTGAGTATTATATGAGAAAGGGACAACAAAGCTAACGGAGTTTACGATTTTTATGATTTTGAGTCTTTCGTGATATTGATATGCATGGAAAATTCAAAAGTTGACTAATTATAAAAAGACAAGTGTGAGTATTGCAATTTCCATGGACCTCAAATATTTTAGGTTGTGTTTGATAGGGTGAAAATTCCAGGTTTTCCATTTTCTAACTTTTTAGTTTTTAGGTGTTTGATAGGGTTAATTTTTTGGCAAAACTTTTTCCCACCTCCCCCCACGCGTGCACATTTTCAAGGCTTTTGTGGAAAATCGGTGGGAAAAAGGTTTTCCAGGTTCTGTTTTTTTTTTTTTTACTTTTTTTTTTTAAAGTTTTCTTTTGGGTTAAAAAAATCCAGTAACAAAATTAGGATCAGCTTAAACTGAAAATTATCAGCAATATGGTTGACCCTTTGAGCTCAAAGAGCCTACAAAATTTGGAATCAACATATTGTACATGAAAACAAGTTCCTCGAGTTTTTAAGATGACCTTAATGGATGATGCCATCTATTACTCTGTTTAACTAATCCAAGTGTCACACGTCTAATGTATCCGAACAGAATAATGCTTACATTCGTTGGACATCGCATAGTAAAATAAGCCATTAAAGATTGTGTGGAGAGAGTAACTGTCTTTCAAGTTTTACTATTAATCCTTGCTACATCACCATATTTAGGAATTTGAAATCATAAGGTTGTTAGTGAAGTTTCTTAAACAGATGTTATGTTGCTTGGATTTCCATCACAATTTTTTCTGTGAGACTATCTAAATGTTGATTAGCTGGAATAGTGTTGATCTACTTCCTCTAAAAGCTTAAAGAGGGGCAAACTAATTTATTTAAGATTATTGTTCAGCAATAAGCAATTAATTAAAAAACCTTCTTTCCCTTTAGGGCTTTGTAGGGCCAGTCAAGTGGCTGAATTGTTCCCAACCTGTTAGAGGACTGCTGGGAAGTGGCTGAGACTCACTGCAGTTCCTTCTTCCCCGATTATTCTTTTCCTCTAGATTTTGTGCTGAGAATTGACAGGCTCATTGGAATGCTATTTGGATTCTCAATACCAAATGGCTGCAAGAGAACTTGCCTGGTTGCCGTAATTGGAAGTTCTGATGAAGATGCATTCATTTTAGGGAGTGACAATTTGAAAATTGGAGGGTTTGATGGAAAATTTAGTCTAAATAAAGGGTACGTAGCTGGAATATTGACTGTGGATACTGTTGCTGATTTTCTTCCAAGAAAAGGACCACTACGGCAGAGAAGGTAAGTTATATATAGCTGCATTGGTGATCATCCTGCATGTGCAAGATTTATCTAATTTATTTAAGGTTTTAGTTTTATCGGCTGCATCAGATAAAAATTACACATTTCCAGTCTAATACAGTCAGCCAAACACTCCCTTAGCCCCTGTTTGGTAGAAATTAAAATTTAGATTTTAATCTAAGTCAAAGTCAAGAACTAATTTTAACCACACGTTTTATGGGACCCATAACTTTTCAACCACACATTTCAATAACTTTTATCAAAATCTACTAAAAATCTGATTTCAATCCCCATCAAATAGGGGCTTAGTATTTTACCGACTTTTTGATTGATATAAACAAAACAAAGCTTATGTTTTAATTTACTCTTAGTCTATGGTAAATGGCTTTTTTCTTTTAATTCTCGAGTCTTCTAACTTCAAGCGGCATCCAAATGTTAGAGTATCTCCAAGAGACTCTATTATAAATATCATCTTATGTATAATGGATAGCATCTTTAAATTTAAATAGACACTCAAACAATGCTATCTATTTTTGCTTTTCATTTTACTTTTTTCAAGAAACCTTTCTTGATTTCTTCTCAATTATATTTAACATATTTTTTTTATATGTCAATGTCCAATCAGGTCAAATATGATTTGAATAATTTAAGGAGTAGGTTTGGAGAGTGAAACCAATCTTAATTTTAAAAGGTTAAAATAGAGAGCCTCTTGTAGCTTATTTTTAAGCATCAACTCTCTAAAAATAGGGAGTATCTTACATTTAGAAAGTGTATTTGAGATGCTCTTATATGTTAAGTCAAATCAAACTGTTCAAATGGGCATCACATTTGCCAATAACTTCACCTCACTTGATGTCATCTCAAGTGTGTGTTTGTGATCAATCTTCTTGTTGTTGTTTTAAACTCTACAAGTATTGGGAATAAGGAATAATGTTTAGGAGATTTCTCGTGCATTGAATCTATGGTACTTCATGTTTATATGGTTATCGTTGGGACCTCAACTTTGTTTTCTAATTTGCAGCATTGTAAAGGGTTGAACCCCAACCTTGATACTAATGTTTGGCAAAATGGTTGCTTTCTTAAAAGCTAGGGAATCTACAAATTGTGAGGACCAAAATCTACGCAATTGTGGATCTGACAGCTAAGGTATCTTCCAAAAGGAAAAAAGATATCTGATAATTTTTTCTTGAATCCGAAATAGAGTACTTGGGTTCTCCCAATGACTAAGAAGCATAGTATGCCTGAATTGATTGTCTTGCAATAATACGTGCAACTTTTCCTAATTCAACTAGGTCGCCATGAGTAGGACTCCGAAGATTCCAGTTTGAGAGAGTTGAAAAGCACTCTCTTCTATACATCTGCCCTTTTCTCAACACACATGAGAAAAATAAGTTGGGAATTTGGTCCACGCAATTTGTGGGTCCCCTGCTTATAAGAAAGCTACTTTTTTGCCAAACATGCTTGTTTTGGCTTATTGACTCGGAATGTAGTGAAATGAGCAATGATGAAGAACACGTTTCTTTAATGCGTGCTTGGTTTTATATCATTATCTACCTGTGCATGTCCACATCCATTTTAGTTTTTAATTTAGTTTAAGAAATATTCCCCAATGACGTGTGGACAGGACGGGAATCGCATATATATCAAATGTTGCTGTCCGAGACAGGTATCGTAGGAAGGGAATAGCTAAGAGGCTCATAGCAAAAGCAGAGACAAAAGCTCGAAGCTGGGGATGCCGTGCCATTGCATTACACTGTGACCTTAACAACCCAGGAGCCACCAAGTTGTACAAAGGTCAAGGCTTCAAAAGCATTAAAGTGCCGGAAGGCACAAACTGGCCTCAACCAAAAACTTCGCCTGACATCCAGTTCGTCTTCATGATGAAGCTGCTGAATTCCCAAGCCGGTTCTCAGGTTATTTACGAAAACATTATTCAGTTGTAAACTTTTAAAAGCATAAAAGTAGGTAAAAAGATACCTTTACATACGTACATTTGATGAGGTGCAGATTGTGTATTGTAATTATGTTGCCTGTGATGCTAGTCTATGGAATTAAATTCTGTTGTGCAGTATTGAGCTATTTAATTTTCTTCCCGACGTTATATAATGTTCCATATGATTATTATTCAGTTCTATTCAACTTCGATTACTCTGACCAAAGACTACCCGTTCAGTCATGTTTGGCTAGACAGATAAAGACGTCCGGCCATACATGGCTGAACATATTTTAGTTCAATTAAGTAGCCAAACATGTAGAAGCCAATTGAACCACCAAGTTTAAAACAACATAAGATTTAAAAGATGATTTCCTAGAAAATCTTTAGTTTAGACGGTGTAGGTTATGATTTTAGGTAGTTTTTTTTGTAACTTTTGAGTAACATAAAGATGTTTATGAACCATAGAGATTGGACGAGGGAAGTTCAAAAACATTTATTTTTCAACCTTGTTATTGTCTAGACCTGCATAACAAAAATGCCATAAATATGTTTCAGAGCTTCCAATGGAAACCCCACAACTTTCAGCTGTTAGACATACATGTCAAAGCCGTAAAATCACCCTTTGCAAGACTGCTGTCAGACATATTCGAATACTCGAGAAAAATAAGGCATATTCTAACATGTATTAATTCAACTCAGAACCCTCTCAGATCGTCAACCTTCAACCTGTGATTATTACAAGAATCATGAATTTTATTCCAACATGATATTTCACAATCTTTGCTCTTTGTATGGCCAGATAATAAAACAAATAAAACCAAAAACCTACAGCAATTAACTTCGAACAAAACGTGCCAGTCGAGAATAGAGAATGCATCAAACTATAAGAAAAGAAGTCGAAATAACCCATCTTCCCTATACTTTGACAAATTTGTTGAGTGCAGAAGTATCAAGAGCCGGAAACTCTTTAACAGCAGAGAGCACAGAAAGACCAAGTTTCACAGCATCGTCATTGCTTGGTGCCTGCAATATTAGCTTTCATCAGTTGTCAAGTATTTAAAGAATCACTCCGCTTCGTGAAATAGGAAATCAATGGTCACCTCAATATTTAGGGGTAAAACGGGGTCGTGAAGTGACAGCCTCAAAAGAAACCATCCACCATAACCAGAAACCCGTACCTGTTCATAAAGCAAATCCAAACAATACGGAGTTTATCACATGGAAACAATGAATCAAATATAACTAGCAACAGAATATTACAAAATTGTAGTCCCATTGTGCTCCACAAAGTATCGATCTAAAAATATGACAAACGAAATTCCAAACCAAGCTTTTCCGTTTGCCAAATGTACAAACTTACGCCTTCATAGTTAACTGGGGCTTTCTGAAGCTTCGAATCTGAATCACTGATGTTCCCTAAATGTCGTAGCACTGCCTCTCCATAATCACGGAAAGATCTGAAAGCATTAACAAGATCAGTTTTTAATGAATCGCCAGTAACACAAGCTTACGCAGCAAGGTATATAGTGGCTTACCCCCCTTTTAGATCAGTATGATTCAGATCAATTTTCAGTCTAAGTTCAACAGCAACGCTGGGTTCCTCTAGACCATCTACCAAGTCAGTCAGAACCTTGCTGCCAACCCCCATTCTAGAAGCTTTAGCAGCAGCGAGTTTATTTAAAAGCTTGACCTACAAGTAAATAGAAATGGGGGAAAAAAATACGAAGAAAAATTTAATTGCAGCCTTCAATATAATTGGATAAAAAATGTAGTGTTGTGTGGAAATGAAACAAACATCTCTAACATCTTAAACTTTTAGATCAAGTGGTTCAATATAGTATCAGAGCAAGTAAAAGTCTTGGGTCAAGTCTCTCTACTGCTCATTTGATGAAATTGTGCACATGTCAAGTTTTAATGGGAAAATTGAACCATGTCTACACTTGAGGGGATGTGTTGAAAATGATATTTAAATGATGTGTGATCATATCTAACAGCTTAAGATTTTAGATCAAGTAACTCACAAAAACAAAAGGAGTCTTCGAAGGTGACCAACTTATAATGATTGAAACCTACCATGAGATATGCACCATCATCCAGCCAATGATTCTCCTTGAGAGCTCCATGCCCACTTGTTTCAATAGCCAAATGAGACTCCTCTCCAATTGAGTTCTATAATATTTTACCAAGTGAATAAGTCAGTTTCTCATGCTAAAACTCGGAAGAATAATTAGAATGTGAAACATATTGGAAAAAGTCTAGATAATGAGATATGGCAAAACTCCAATCACAACCATGGCTAGGAATCAGATGCACATAATAACATGCCTGGATTATATGAAGTGAAGTTTCTATAAGCAGGAAATAAGAAATTCATTATATTCTCAAGAGTCTAGTGGGGTGTGTGTGTGTGTGTGAACACCACCACCACACAAAGCCATGAAAATGAAAAGAATAACAATTTAAGTTTGGAAATGAGAGCACCTTCCTATAGAATGCAAAAAATTGCCTCATATCCAACAAATTATTACCCGACCCTAGTGTTGAATCACAAAGTTCTATAGTTGGCTATCACAGTCATATGAATGTAATAAAGATAATATATTGTGCCTCTATATTCGTTTTCTCCATAATTCTGTCGAAAACGAAAATATGGCTTCATGTAGTTCTGTCTTTCCTGAATAAAGACGAAAGTTATTTTGATGATTTCACGAATAAAGTAGAAAAGTTCGTCTAATCCAAAAACGCAGTCACATTTTTGAGGATGGTTGCTTCTAAAAGCGCAAATATTTTTTATGTTAATAATATGTTATTTCTAACTTCATAAGATACAAGTCATAAAACACAATAACCAATTTTGCCTACGTCAGTTTCCTCCAGATTCAATTTTTATTCTGAACACTTATCTTTTGCTTTCACTTTCATTTTACGTTGCCTCTTTAATTATTGATATGTTGTGATCATCTTCTTGCCGCTACTATAATAAAAACTTATTGGCTGAATCAGAACAAAGAAATGTTGTAATGAGTATGTAGACAAGATCTTAAACGTCCAACACAAAAGCAGCCAACTGGTCCCAGAAGAATCCTAGATTTTTAGAAAAATGTTTGTTGTCATCAGTTAGTAATCCTTCTTGATGACTCTAGAGCTCAAACAAAATAAAAAGACAACTGCGTAACGATATCTAGAGGTGTAAAACGTTTTGACTGCCTGTGCAGACGGCATGGCCAACCCAGAGGCCAAGATGCAGCATCCATTTTTGATAAACCAGGCTGGGCAAGCAGTCAAGAAAAATACGGGACTCGGCACAGCCCATGCCAAGATGGGCAAGCCACCTAGACTAATTTTTTGGTTACTTTGCTGGGAAAAAAAAAAAGGGCCTCCTGTGGGCCAACAAATCAAGGACTCAAGCATCCAACCCTTTTTGACACTTCTACCAGTATCCTAGTCGTGGATTGGACAGAATCTAACTGCTAACCGATGGCTATTTGAAACCTATTGTTTAAAATGAAATGACAAGAAAATTTTATCAAACTAGGCCTTACCAAACGAATAGCTTCATCAATGACATTTTTGTAGCCTCTTTTGAATCTATGGTGTCTTCCACCTGCAAAAGATTAATTATTGTGAGCAAATTGATCATCGAAAAACTTCATTCTTTGTCTACCGATCTTACCCAGTTTCTTTTCAATAAATGTTGTCAACCCATCTGATGTCACACTATCCGTTACAATGGTTGTCCCTGGATGCTGTTTGAAGACCAAACAGCAAAGAATTTAGATTCGGTTTAAAATGAGAGCGCTCAAGACATTTCATCTAGGAAAACATACTTCCTCTAACACAATTGCAGACATCAAGGCAATCAATCTATTCCTGTTGAACTCACGACCACTGGAATCCACGGCAGCAGATCTAACAAAAGACCCAATCATTATTAACTAGATAACCCAAAATGTAAATGTAAAACAAATGCACAAACTCTGCAAACCATCACCTGTCAACATCAGTGTCAAAGATGATGCCCAATTCTGCTTTGTTATCAAGGACAGCCTGTGTTATAGCTTTCATTGCTTCCTTGTCCTCAGGGTTAGGGATATGATTGGGAAATAATCCTGACAGAGGCAAATATGAAAAACATAGTCTTTAAAAAAATTACGGATATGGTGTGTGTGTCTATACAAAGTATTCTAGAAGTTTTACCGTCTGGGTCTAAGAATTGACTTCCAGAAGTAACAGCTCCCAAAGGCTCAAGTACCTTTCCCTGACAAATCATTGACATAAATTTAACTATAAGCAGAAATGCATTTTTCACGTGGTCTAATCAAACGAGTGTCCATTGCTCCATATATACAAAGTTTCAGACATTGTCATAACATAACCAAGCAGGAGTGATCCTACAATCTATTGTTTCTTTTAAAATAGTGTAGCTTTGCTCAATAAGGAACAGTACTTGATCAAAGAAAAGAAAGAAAGAAACCACCACAAGCCCACAAAATCAGTAATAGGAATTCTTCAATAACAAAGTTTCACAGATTTTTCAACATAACTGTTGGAGTCTTTGATTTATAATTTACCATAAATAATTGACTTCTTCTTACCGCCCATTCTATATTACATCCTGTGATTTTGGCAATGTCTGAAACATATAAAATCACCCTTCACAATGAGTACCCAACCCTACAGATTACCACATCAAAACTTAATGGGAGAAACTTTATGGAATGGTCTCAATCAGCAAAGATTTCCCTGAAGAGTAAGGGAAAAATGAAGTATGTGACGGGATCAGCCTAACAACCAGCAGAAGACGATCTACAGTATGAGATCTGGGATGCTGATTTGTCTATGGTAATGTCCTGGTTACTTCACTCCACGCAACCAGAAATTAGCAAGACATACTTCTTTAGACAACTGCCAAGGCTACTTGGGAAGCTGTTTCAAAAACCTACTCCAAAGTATGCATTGCTTCTCAAAAATTCAAGCTGAAACGAAAAATTATAAAAACCAAACAAGAGTCCTTAACTGTTACAGATTATTATAATACTCTAAAGGGGATGTTTATGGAGCTGGACTTGTACCAAGACCTGGAGATGGAAACACCAGATTCAAAGAAATTGAAGAACATGGTGTAAATGGAGTAGGTGTTATGCTTTCTGGTAGGTTTAAAGTTTGACAAAGCATGTGGCCAAGTACTAGGTAAAGATCCAATTCCCACTCTAACGAAGCTTTCACATGTTCGTGGGAAGATAGTCATCAGGAATTATGATAGACACCCAATAAAGGAAAACGGAGATAATCAGGGTCACAACCATGCAACAGATTAATTCCATTTTTAGTTCAAGTAGTTAATAGTTAATTAGTTCAAAGGGGTAAATTAGGGAATTGAATCTTGGGGGAGAAATGTCAATAAATGTGATGGGGGATGGCTTTAGAAGGTATGCAGAGAAGTAGAGTGTCGTGAGGAGAGTCAGGCCTCTCGAAAAGCCTGGGAGTGTTATTTCCTTCCTTTGTCGTTTGAATTGTTCATTACATAATAATTGTTCTTGCAATCCTCAATTCAATACATATATCCATTTCACCAATACACTTTTCAATTTCCTTTACACTCAAGTTAATACGTCTACTACCTAACCAATCCATTAATCAGTAACATTTAGAGTAGATTCAACAGCAGCAGCAATTCATTCATCAGTAGCATCAGTAGGGGAACCTATCAAATTAATGAGTGGAAATTCTGGAAAATTATCAATTGAAATTTGGCATATGCAGCAACCAAATCAGGTTCAAACACTGCCGACATCAGGAAAGTGGATAATGACAAGTTATGGTGTTATTATTGCAATAAACCGAAGCATGACAGGTCCATGCAGTGGAAATTGCTTGGAAAGCCTCAAAATCTAAAAGGTTTAGACAAAAAAGGAGGAAACTAATCAACAAAATTTGGTAAGGCTCATCAAACCTCACCATCAAAGAAAACCATGAATCATCAGGTTTCAGTAAAGCTGATACTGAAAGAATTAAGAAGCTGTTGAACCAACTTGATGGCAACAATGCAAACTCATCTTTGATTTCAGGTTCTTGTTCCATGGTCTAATCAAGTACAAAGGTTTTAAGATCTACTGAAATTTTATCAAACACCCGAGTCATAGATTCAAGAGCTTCAGATCACATGACAAATTTTTCAACCCTTTTTCGAGTTATTTACCTTATTCTGGTAAACACAAAATTAAAATGGCAGATGGCTATGATGCACCGACACGATACGTATCGGATACGTCGACACGCGATTTTTTAAAAAAGTACAAACACGACACGTTCGACACGCGATTTTTAAAAAAAGTACAGACACGACACGTTATCGACACGTTGATTAAATTCTTAAAAAAATTTCATTTATATAATACAAATTTAGTTTTATACTTACTATTAATTTTTCTTGTTGAAATCTTTTAAACGTGAGTACCTATTTGTTAATTGATAATAACTTTTAATTAACAATATATAATATTTCTAATATAAAAAGAAAAATGATTACGATAAAGTGTCGAAAAGTGTCGGCATCGACTTGTGTTCGACACATGTCGGACACAGACACGCTACCTTAATTGAAGTATCCGTGCTACAGAGGATGGCTCATTTTCTTCTATAGCAGGTCAAGGAATGGTGAAAGTTACTTCTACTTAATTATTAAAAACTAGCCTCCAAGTTCCAAATCAGTCTTTCAATTATTTTCAGGACCACATGGGGAAGATGATTGGGCATGGTGAATTGAGGGATGGACTTTACTACATGGAAGCAGATTGGAAAAAGGATAGTCTAAGGTCTCAAGGCTTGGTTTCAAAAAACGATTCTGATCAAATTTTCGCTCAGGTCATCCACCATTTCTTTTGTTGAAAATGTTATTTCCTTATTTGTTTAAAAACAACGATGAAACATGTAATGAAAATAATTGTCCAATCTGGTTCATTTAAGATATGTATTCCATTGATAATCTTAATTCATCTATTGCTCTTACAAAATGGGTTCGAACTTGTACACAACACCATGTTTCTAATTCTGTGTTTATACCGAATTTAATTTTTTTCTCTCAAGTTCCTCTCATAGTGTTCCAGCATCAATTCAAGAAGCCTTGACCTCATATGAAGGAGGCTATCAATGAGAGATGAGTTTTTTTCTCTCAAGTTCCTCTCATTGTGTTCCAGCATCAATTCAAGAAGCCTTGACCTCATATGAAGGAGGCTATCAATGAGAGATGAGGGCGTGGGCAAAAGAACAGGCCTGGGAAGTTGTTGATCTACCGAAAGGAAAAAACTTTGTAGGTTGCAAATGGATTTTCACAATCAAATACAAAGCAAATGGAGAAAGGTATAAAGCAACTCATTTTTAAAGGGTACTCTCAAACATATGGCATAGACTATCAAAAGACATTTGCACCAATAGTGAAGATGAAAGCAATCAGAAACTTCTTGTGATATTGTTGGAACAAGTTTGATATACTAGTCATGTGATCGGAAGCACCTGAATCTATGATCCAAGGTGTAGAATTTAAGTGACTAAAGAGGGCTTGAGAGTTACTACCTGTCTGAGCAAGGGAAGCACTAGATTGGCTAGGAATTGGACTGGAAGTCAGTAGCTTAATGAGGCGATCCATTTGCTCCTTGTTAAGACTTTTCTCCAAACTATCCACTTCATTGGCAGTAGAAATTGCTCGATTGTTCTTGTCACCACCCTTGTTACTCTTCCAATCTGCTGGCTTGCCATGAAGTTTCCAGCAGGTCTCACGAGTGTGTCATGGTTTGTTACAGTAATCACACCACACACGAGGCTTTGTGGAGAAAGATCGAGCAACATTAAGATCAGCAACGAGAGCAGATTTTTCAACTGTACCACCAGAAGGCTTCTTTCCCAGCATCACCCCTCGGCGGCTCTCCTCCCTCCTGACCTCCGAAAACACCTCTTCAAGAGTAGAAAGAGGTTTCCTACCAACAATTCTGCCCCTGACTTCATCAAATTCAACATTAAGGCCAGCAAGAAATTTAAAGATTCTCTCTCTCCACAGTTTGTTGTGGTGTTTAAAATCATCTGAACTCTTCCACTCATAATCATTGAAGAGATCCAGATCTTGCCACAATCTCTTAAGAGCACTGAAATAGCGAGTCACGCTATTCTCCCCTTGGCGAATTTCGCCTAGCATCAATTCCAATTCAAAGACTTAGGACTGATTTTCAAAGTTAGAATACACCTGACAAACATTGTCTCAGAGCTCCTTCGCAGTAGAAAAGCACATAAAGTTGGCACCTATTTCTTCTTCCATAGAGTTCACCAACCATGTCATCACCATTGAGTTTTCTGCATCCCAAGCACTGTAAGCAGGATCAGAAGTATCAGGTGCCTTAGTCTCTCCAGTTAAGTAACCAATCTTACTCCGTCCACGAATATACAACCGAACCGATTGAGACTACCTCAAGAAATTTCCCTCGTTCAACCTAATAGTTGTAATCTGGACAGAATGGTTGGATTCAGCATGGGTAAGTTTAGGTTCAAAGGTTTTGGGACCTTGGGAGGTGACAGTATTCTCGTTGGATTGTTCAGACATATTGGAAAGAGGGGCTAGGAATCAAAAAATCGGAGAAATAAATTGAACAGTAACAAACAGAAAATGCTCTGTTTTCGGTAAGAAAAACAGAGCAAAACAGAGTACGTTTCAGCAAGATAAAAAGACTGGAGAATACAATATTCAAAGGACCTATTATGGCTCTGATACCATCTAGAATTTAGGGCAAAGAAGAAAAAGTTTTTCTCTTATTAATTCAAGAATAGCAGTACAGCCTTTTATATTGTTTTACAATAGACAAAGTTGGGAAATATCCTTAAATGCTAAAGATACAATCAGTCTAACTAGGAAAGAAATAAACTATATTTACATCAAATATATACTTAGCAAAAATAGAATGATCTGACCAAATCAAGGAGATTTGGTCAAAGACTCGAAATCTTCCGGCAGTTATCAGCTAGTATAGATTGGCATTTACATCAATTTGATTTGAAGAATGCTTTCCTCCATGGAGATTTCTAGTCTATATGGATATTCAACTGGGATATGAGCAGAAATCTTGGGAGAAAAAAATCACCTACGGTCTTAAGTAGTCACCACGGGCATGGTTAGAGAGGTTTACCAAATCGATGATCAATAGGGGATACTCTCAAAGTCAAGGTGACCATATCTTAATTCATTAAAAATTCCCCACATTGGAAAAATATCTGCTTTGATTTTATATATAGATGACAATATTGTCAAAGGAGATGACATGAAAGAAATGAAGGTTTTGAAAGTCTATTGGCCAAAGAATTTGAGATCAAGGACTTGGGCAAGCTAAGATATTTTCTAGAAAAAGAGGTTGCTCAACCTAAGCATGGAATCTTTATCTCTCAACAAAAATACACTCAAGATTTTCTCCAAGAGACAGGGATGTTCAGTAGCAAACCTATTGACACTTCGATTGAATCTTGATAAAAGATGAAGAAATTTTGATAATAAGATGTATCAAAGGATGGTCGGGTAACTAATTTACATGTCACATAAATGGCTACACATAGCCTATTCAGCAAGTGTGGTAAGCCGGTTCAAGCATGCAGCTCTTAAGTCTCACCTCGATGTTGTTTGTCGAATTATTAAATGCCTAAACGGCATCCCTAGCAAAGGCTTTTTGTTTCCAAAGAATAATGAGTTAAAGCTAGAAGTATATTCAGATACTGACTCGGCAGGATCCATGGTAGACAGACAGTCAACTACGAGGTACTTCACCTTCTTAGGAAGGAATTTAGTTACATGGAGTAAGAAACGACCGATGGTAGCCCATTCTAGTGCTGAGGCAGAGTTTAGGTCTATGGCTCAAAGGATATCTGAACGATTTTGGTTGAAAATAGTGTTTTCAGATTTAAAAGTGGAAGTGAAGGAACCAATGATGTTATATTGTGATAATAAACCAGCTTTAACATAGCCATGACACAACTAAACATGTGGAGGTATGTGGAGGTTGATAGACACTATCAAAAAAAAATTGGATTGGGGAAATATTGTACTCTATTGTATCATCTTCTAAACCATTTGCATATGTTCTTAAAAAGGAATTGTCAAGTGCAGTTTTTCTTCAGATTATTGACAAGCTTGGGATGAAACATATCTTTACACCAGCTTGAGGGGAGTGCTGGAATCTTTGATTTATAATTTACTATAAATAATTGATCAAAACTCATTATTGTAATTACTGTAATTTAAATGTTTAGAACAGATAGAGATTGCTTCTCTTACACAAACTTAAATGAAAGGTATAAAAACCAATGGCAGTTAACGAATATCAACATTTCAATGTAAAAGGTGAAAGTAACAATGGAATATATTTATGGGCTCCAAAAACAGATCATCAAACATTGAGCTTTGAGAACTTGCAAGAACAGTAACTCATCCAGAAATTTTAATATATTCGTATAGTGAACTTTATCTTCACTGGACATTATTATATGCTGCAATCCTTTTCTTCGTTATTTTAATTGCGCCAGTAAAGCAAGTTTGTAATCTAGTGAAAAAATAACACATAAACGTAATAGACATTCATACTTACAGCAAAAAATCCTCCGGCCCCATTCCCTGCATCAACAACTATATGGAATCCCTCCAGAGGCTTCTCTGAAAAAAGAAAGACAAACAAAGACGAGCAGGCGTGACTTTTTTTAGCCACCTCATCTAAAGTTTAAGCTAGTAGAGAAGTGACACATTTATTTATTTGTTGTCTTCAGTGAGCTCTCCCACGTGCAATCCTAATTCACAGCAAACCTTGACTTGTGTGCAATTTTCATAATTGGGTGGCAGCGAGACTTAGAACAAAGATCCTGTTTTTTAACATGTCATACAATCTTATTCAAAGTTTAAGCTGTTAGCGATGACACTTTTTTTTTTTTTTCGCAATTGATCAGGATGACATGTATAAGATTCGGAAAACAAACTCTTACCCCCACGCCCGCAATAAACAAAGTTATTACCTATATTTCCTGCAGCTTTGCGAACTGCTGCTACAAGATCAGATGTATACAGAGTCATGTAGTCCACTCTTTTTACAGATGGAGTTGTTCTCCTTTCTGCATCCCTGAAACCTTCATCTGCAAAGTTCCCATAGATAGCCGCAGCACGTTCTAAGATGTTTTTGATATCCGCTTTCCCAAGTCCACCAGCGTTTGTGAAGAACTTAAATCCATTCCTATTGTAGGGAAGATGGCTTGCTGTTTATAGAAAACAACAAATTATAGTCCACAAAAAGGTCCATCAAATAGGCTTACCAAGAACTATGGGTCCCATTCCTATTTAGGCTATTCTGACATCAAAATTGCATGAAGAGAAGAAAACAGACCTGTTAACATTATAGATCCATCAACTGGACACAGAAAGTCTTCATTTTCAGTGAGCGTGGAATTGAACATTGCAGGTGTAGATGCTAATCTACAAAAACGGAAGTGTTACTATCAGCATGTCTCACTTTTATGCTGGCTCAAATTCAAAAGAGTTAGTATGCATCAAAAGAACAGCTCATAAATGAACATGTATGCAGACATAATGATTAATCATTTATATGCATCTCGTTTAAGAATAGAACACCATTTCAGAGGGACTAATTATCTATCTGTAGGAGATTGTTTCCCCCGTCACAAAAATGAGGTGCCTGATGTGGGCATTAATTGTAACACAATTGAAAAAGCCACTCACCCATACTGAATAACATCTACACCAGCACTAGCTAGACCTCTAGAAACTGCATCCTGAAATTTAAATAAAACCGGATCTTAGTAATTAAGCAATTAAGTAGGCAATGGGAAGACTGTTAAAGGACAATTCTCTTTCAACAAAGTACGATTCTTTATTTCAACCAGGAGAAAGTTCAGGCATTATAAAAAAGCAACAGCAACAATAATACTCATCTATTATTATGAACAGTAAACTTGTAATCATCAATGCACAAAGCATCCATCATTTCAGCAAACCAATAGTTGCATCAAAGAACTATTTTACTTGCTAAGTAGCTTTTTGCTCACAAGCTAAATTTCAATATCCTAGTCAGTTTGAGCACACCTTCATTTATTAAATAATTTGTTTTCGCCAGTATTTGCCAAAATTATATTATTTCCAATGGAAGCGACCAACCTGAATTGCACAACTTACTAGAGCAAATCAAATTTTCTGAGGCCAGATGTCATTCCTTCAGTTGACCCTTCCCCCAAACCTAAATTTCTACTCGTCATTCACCGACATCCATGTACAGGTTAGGGTTGTAAAATGAAGCAATAATGCTCACTAATTGTATAATGTGAAATCACGGCAGAACCTACATTCTGATGAGCCCCCACTAAGTGATGAGTCCATAAAACGTATGTATTTATCAAACATAAAGATGACAACCCAGTGTTCACTAGTTCATGTAGCCAGTGCTATTACAGGTCTTTCCAGGTGTGGATTTATAAGGCAAGTCGTTGAGATATGGCTAAGCCAGGTTCTCTAGTACCCATGAAACCCACCAACCCACACCAAAATTTCACTAAAACAATAACGTCATTCGGTAATGTAGAGTCCACGAATCCAACATTTCATATCTTGTCAAGCATGGTCATCTCAATTCAAAAAAGTCTATAATATACTTTATGTGTGTAACATCTTATCCAACTATAACTCTGAAATGCGTACATTCTATAGGTTGAGACTTGAGATGATTTATAAAAGAGAAGATTTTACATGAATGTAGTTCATAAGCCCATATGTGAATTGTGCCTTATTTTTGTGGAAAAAAATAAAATCCTCATATTGAGAATTTGATTACATTGATGATACCTTTAACTATTAAATACTAAAACAATGATATTGTCGTGCTCTTTCAATATAATTTCATTTTGCTTTCTCTGACTTCTCTCTTATTGTTGGAATATTACCTTTCAGATGGGTTTGTAGGATTGGAATTTGATGATTATACACTGTTCTTAACCTATTCATATAAGGTGAATATTCGGGTTGGAGAGGATGATTGTAGCCATTGGAAGTTGGCACGGAATGGTGTTTTTTCAGTTCGCTCTTATTTTCAATCTCTTGTGGGACCTGCGGAGATTTCATTCCCCTGGAAGATGGTGTGGAATTGTAAATTGCCTCCACGAGTGACATTTCTATTGTGGACGATTGTGAGGGGGCAGGCATTAACGATGGATGACCTCCATAGAAAAGGTTTTTACGTAACCGAGTTGTGTCATATGTGTAGAAGTGATGGGGAGACGCATGACCACTTGTTCATTCACTGTGATGGTGTTCGTTGGATGTGGAATAATATTCTGACTTCTCAACATATTGACTGGGTGTTGCCTAGAAGTGTAGAGGACGTGTTGCGATCATGGAGGAGAAAGTTTCGTGATAAAGATAGCAAGTTTGTATGGAATCTTATCTCGGGATGTATTATATGGTGTGTGTGGTGAAAAAGAAACAACCGATGCTTTGAAGACCAAACTCGGACCACAGAGCAAATTAGAGAATTCTTTTATCTAACTTTGTATGGATGGTTTAATGTCGCGGCTAGTAATCCTATTGAGGGGCTGCCTAACTTNTTTTCTTTCTTGTTTAAGTTGATTATACACTTCCTGTGTATTCTTCTTTGATTAATAAATTTTTTGGATTATCTATCAAAAAAAAAGTGAAAATGTGTTAAATCATTAAGATCTTAGAATTCCACGACTTGTTTATGTCTTTTGAATTTTTATTTCAAAATATAAAATCCAGATAATCAGATTTATTGGTGGATTTTGTCACACACACAGAGGTACATATGCAATACACTTCTTTGCAAGCAGTGTCAACAGCAAAGCTCTGGCTATGCCCCTGGTAAAGCTTATTTTCAGAAAACTTAAATAAATTAGTTACTAATTAAGTGGTACCTGTAACATCTGTGCAGATATTCGTGAATCATGGCCAATGGAAACTCTCAACCGTTTAGATGAATCGGGTTTCTTAGTTTCAATCAACCATGCAGCAAAGGCGGCTGCTATTGCTTCTGTAACTGGTTCTGTGATGGTAACAGGTTCTCCTTCAACACCGTCAACAGCAACACCTCTAATATCACTGTGTTTTGGAAAAATATCAATTTTTTTTATTCATAATAAGATATCAAGGGAATGGATTGTTGGGCAGGAATCCACCAATTAGAAAACTTAGAAAACATAGTATTAGGGAAAAAGATCAATCCACACTGTTGTGGATCAGTTAAATAAAATGAACAAAATAATTAGACAACACATTATCTCGTACCTGCCATTTTGAAGCTTAAGAAAAGCAACTTCGTCGACACATGGTATGGACGTTGTAGAGGGAGCAGCTGCAAGAATGAAGAAAAACATGAGTACAAAAGTCTATGGCTAACAACAGGATCACACGTTAACATGGTCTGGTACTTTCTTGACAACAAAAGAAGTCATTATAATGGAGACAAACAGGTTTTAATTTCAGGGAAGACGTATAGGAAGAGGTATAATCAAATGGTTAGGTCATCTCAG
>CAIGRF010104329.1:3271-13545 GCA_903798235.1 Fraxinus ornus | reverse complement strand
ACCACCACCAAACAACACAAAACCACCACAAACCCATTACAAAAAAAAAAAAAAGTCACAAACCACCTCCCGCACCTGTGTTTGGGCCAAAATCCATATCAGAAATCTTTTCAATCTGTTGATTGTAAATATGAAAGCCTCAGTTAAGCTTAGGGAAGATCAGAAACCTTTATTGAGAGCAAAATCCCCATTAAACATTTCCGTCTTCCGGCTCCAATCCAGAATAGTTGTCGGTGTATCCAAAGAACTCTCTCTAAATCTTAGCACTTTATTTGATTCCGAGCCTTCTTTCAAATTCTGTTACCGTCCTAATGATACACAGAATCGCTGTAGCTTTAATTTCAAGATCGGGATGCAAATCGCAACGGGCGGAGCAAATCGCGAGCTTCAAATCGCAGGCGGCTCCGCGAAGTTCAAATCGCAGGCCGCGACGATTTTGAGTAGAGAGAGTGATGACGAAGAGAGTGGAGGTAGTGACGGCGAGTTGCTGCAGCGGCCGTGCGACGACGCAGTGGATCGCTGCGCTTCTGCTCTGCTCGCCTTGCCGCCGCTGAATGACTGGTGGTGCCGGATCGGGGGTGAAGACATCGCCGACTGTGGGTGAAGAGAGATGGAAATGAGGAAGAAGGGAGAAGACATCGCCGGTTGTAGTGGGGGCGGAGAGGGAGGAGAAATGGAGGAGAGAGTGTCGGCGTGAAGAGAGAGAAGAGATGAGATTAAAACTTAAAATCTGAATTTTGAACTTGGATCTTGAAAAGTAGGGATTCGTGTAATTTCCACTTATTTAAATTTATCTACAGAATTAGGTTTCACTTTGATTAGGATTCGTTTAACTCTTTAAATATGAGTTAAATATTTTAGTTTTCAAGTTATTTGGTGGATTCCAAATATTTCTCAAGTTCGTTCGAGCCACCCGTTCGTGTGTTACAAACAAGACTCTTTTATTATTATTCACGTTTCCGTCCCGTGTCACTAACCCACCCCCAACCCCTAAAGAAAACATTAATGTTACCTTTTCATATCACGACTTGATAATACTGTTCTTCTTGCTGCACCTTATATTTACATTCCAGGCTTGAGAACTGGTTGCATCCGGTGATTTTCTGGCAAGGTTTGATGTCTTTGTACGTGTCAATCTGCATCAGCAAAAATGACGCTTAGAGATGGAATCAATTCAGTTTAATTAGCACTATTAAGTGTATCAAGGAAAATCTTAAGGTAGGACATTACCGATGCATGCGCTTCTCCAAAAATCTGGCCAAGGTTGCCCTTCGAGCCATTGCCACCGTTGGAGTATAATGATAGCCTAGTTTGTTAAATTTTTAATATGAATAACTCAAGTAATATCATCAATCGTGAGAGGTAATATAGTAGGAGAAAAAAATACCCCTCGCGCAATTTTCGGCAATAGAAGTAGCCAAGGAAGACTTGCTGGCCCCACGGATTACGTGACTAGCCTAAATCATTTAGAGATAATTAAGATAATAAACATTGAAAAGTGTCAAAGTCGCGACGAGAGAAAGGATGGGTGGGAATAGAGGACCTTATCTGGTAACATTCCATGGAAAACATGTGCATCACCAGGGTGCAGAATTGTCAAAAATGCCGGCTGGGATGTGGGCTCAGAAATATTCCTACAACAAACAACTAACATCAATGATCAATGATCAATCCTCCTTTTCTGTTATTTCTGTGCCTCAATTATCAAAAATATCACATCATCTAAAAGTTAAAATAGGATAAATTTATTTTTATTTATATTTTCACCATGCTCTGCCTAAGCAACGCAGAGTCCCTTTTCTTTACATAATTATCAAACATTTCATAAATGAACCACGATGAGAGTTGAATTCATCATCTTTAATTGCTCTAATACCATAAATTACAATCTCATCTTATCCATATTCAAGTGAAAATTTTCAAAACTAACATAGTTAATCAGGAGGTAGAGATTCGAACACCTTAAGTCGGTAGGTTTCTCATTCAGATCATATAGGAAACCCGTGGTTGAAGAGAGTTTGTTAAGTGGTGTTTCTACAAAAGCTCGATATGATTTTTCTCTCGCATCATTCTCCAAGCTGCCACTACATGTAGGAATCATCTTATTGATAGGAACTGCCCATCCGTTACTCTGCTACCACAAAGAGGGAGGGAATTGTATAAGATAATGCTGCTAGAACCGTAAAAATAATCCATATATAAGAAATATTTCACAAATGGTACATAGATTATGTTTTATCTTATACATAATAGCAGAACGGTAACAATGATCACATTGCATCATCTTAAAATTTTTCTTCGATTTTTTTAGTTGACAAGTATACAAAACACTTCGTATACCATGTATTTTTAAATACTGCAGGTTAACAAATGTTAGTCCACTCGGTAATTGGAGCAATTCCATGATATATGTAAAGTTAAACCCAATTCTTGAATTCTTTTGTGTAAAATTTCATAGGATTTGTTAATTTTTCGTTTTAACTTTATAGACAGTAGATAAAACATCTACTTTAAATCTAAAGTATGGAAAAAAAACAAAAAAACAAACCTCCCCAAAACTCAGAGGCTTTCCCTTCAAATCCACTGAAGAACTGGTACTGGTAGTACCAAGGGATAAGGATATATCAGGTCCTCGGATGACTGCAACAGATAGGAATCCAAACCGTAATTTATTTACTGATTAAAGGATAAATCAAAACCGAAATTGCAACTAATCAATCAACCAGTTTTTTTTTTTCAATTAAGATATTTCATTGGAAAAAAAAAGTTAATAATAATAAGCAGTACAGAATTACACATAATTGTAAAAAATCAATTAATCACCTCCTACTTAATTTGCGAAATTCTCAAATTCATAGTTTACGAGTAATGCGTTAAATAATTAGTATAATTTTAACACTGCTGAAATTTTAGAAGTGATTGAATCAGTAAATTATGGATTAAAAACATTAAAACCTAAGAAAAGTAGCAATTTAAGTAAATTTAAATTGAAACGAGCAGCAGGGGAAGTGAAAACACAGTTTGGGTTACCTGAATCTTTGAATGTATTCTTCCTTTTCCCTTTCTCCAATTTCTGCGACTGTTTGGAAATCAAACCCAAAAAATCTATCTCCATTTCAGAGTTCAGACAAAATATCAAACCAAAGGAAATTAATTCAAAGTTCTACAGAAAAATTTAATATAAATAAATGGGGAATAAAAAAGGGATAAAGCTGAGGTCGGAAATGGGTATGCAGAAGCAGTTAAATGGATATTTGTATATGCGGCTAAATCACAGGTTGAGAAGAAGTGAATGGTTGCCATTTTATGAAAGAAGAAACACGTGCGTGCATGAAACAGGTGCCCCCATTCCCATTTTACAAGGACCACAAATCTGTATGGGTGCGTGATCCATTTCGTATTATTATTAATAAATATGAACAATTGTGAAAGGGATCTATTCAAATACTAATTTCAATGTATGCCAAATACACTCTTTATTTTAAGTCTTAACTATATAGAGTCTATTTAGTGGTGGCAAACGAGCCGAACGGCAAACAGCTCGTGGGCGAGAAAGGTTTATCTTAATTATATAAAAAAAAAAAGACGAGCTCGTGAGCCGAAACTTGGCTCGGCCCACGAGCCATGAGCTCATGGCCCATGGGCCAAGCTGACCTCGACCTGTGAGTAACGAGCCGAGCTTGTGCATACGGGCCGAGCCGTCTCAGCTCGTTCCATTGCCACCTCTAAGTGCATTGTTCTATTTAAATAAGGAGCCAACCCTCTAAACTGAGAATACGGTTTGAATAGAGTTTACTGGTGGTGCTCGTACGGCATTCATTGCAAAATCATATTTACAAGGACCAGTACTTAGCTATGTTGGGTATCAGTTAATCATACATCAATACAATTGTAGATAATTTTACGGCGAGACTTGAAATCTGAATTAAACTTGTTGTCGATTAATAAATGCACGCGTCATATCATTAGTACTTAGTCTACTTAGCATGACTTTTTAGCATGACTTTTAAGTAAATTATGTACCGGTGTTTAACATATCGTTTCTCTCTCTAAATATAAAGAGAAATGATCTCATAAGTAATGTTGCTTTGCTTATGCTAAATAATTGTGGCACAATTGACAATTAGTTAATCATTTAATTCTTACGATCTATCATGAACTCATTCATCTGTTAATTAATGTGCCGTGTCACAGTTGTTTAGGAGACTATTAATATATTAGTAGAAATGACTTAATATTGGTTTAAGATACTCAATGCATGTCTTCATTTTAAGAATATATATCGTTAAAACCTCATAGAAACAAAAACCGCAATGAAGGAAAAAATTACTGTATTTTAATAATACAAAATGAATGGTGCCTCGTTAAAAATCTCTATAGACCCTTCAGTGGGATAAAAACTCGATTAAGAGAAAAAAAATACGACAGACATTTTACTCCGTAATGATAACATCACTTAAGATCTCAAAATCAACACATTCCAATACCGTGTACCTACTTCTCAAAAATTAAATGCGTCAAAATGGTTCATTTGAAGAGTTATATGCCTCTTTTTAAGTCGCACATTTGACGCATTTAATTTTTTTCAATTTTCATTTGAACCATTCGATGTAGTTCTCGAAACAAGATTCGAGATGACAGGCGATTTATGGGTTCGATTAGCGTATGTTCATTGAAGACTTTTTAAAGGTAATATGTTATCGAAATTATCAAAATACTAGTTTGAAATAGGCTACCTTGATGCGTCTAACATTTGCTATAGTCTATCGCTTTGTGTGCTATTAACGAATTAAAATTAAGCCGTGATCACTTCAAAATAGTATTAAGAATGCAATATTTCGACTTTATTGGTATTCCGTAATGACCCTAAAAATTGGGATAAAAACATATAAAATTTAATTGTGGTCAAATAGGAGCTTATTTTACACACATTTTTTGACGTGTCAAAGTAGAAAAGTAGAAATTGATTTCCATCCAAAAAGTTTGGAAATTTGAATGTAATTTAAATTAGTTCCATTTCAAAATTCTAAACACTAATCTTAAAATCAATGATCAAGCCTTCGGATTATCGAATAACATAAATGATCAAGCTTTCTGAAGATGTTCACAATATTGATTTTTGATTTCTCAAAAAAAAAAAAATTTTAAAAAAATAAATAATAATAATAATTGAAAGTTGGTGGATCACGTTACCTATCAGGACCACTGTGGGTCCGCCGGTGGCTATACATTACAACATTAATTGCAAAAACTAAACGAATATTTTTAACATAATAGTAAAATTCAATTCACTAGAAAAAGGGAATTTTATTCGCAAACTAAAAATTAATTACACTTAATTTCCTTCGTGTTTTGCTTCTCAATTAGAAATTTGAATATTTTCTAATCAAAATTATAAAAGCATTTCAATTTTTTGTCACTCGCCTAGTGTCAATTGAGGCCATGCGGACCAACACGACCAACTTACGAGACATTTAGGCCCTGTTTGTTCCCAATTTTTTCAAAACTTTTTTGTTCTACATAGTCATTCTCAATCACATATTCACACAATAAAATATTATACAGATAAACTTAACATTTTCCCTATTTTTCAACAATACATTCTTCAAAAGTTCACTATTTACAACAATGTTTTTTTTTTTTTAAAACGACCATCAAATAGGAGCTTAGTTGAGGTCGTCCTTGAGACCACACTATTTAACTATCAATTAATTATTTATATCAATTGTAAATAAATAAATAAAATTACAGTTTAACTCAATTTTTATTTCAGTCTTTGTCTTAATGTCCATGTTGAAGTATAATAAATTCTACTTTTGTTTGTTCAATTTAGTGTACTATTTCCAATTAATTACAGTAATGTAATTATCGTATTTATAGATACTTTCGTAATTGAATTACTAATTCGTAGTAATGAATCATGACTTGGTGTGAGAATATTTATTAAATAATCATCCAGTGCGAATTCTTTTATCTGATCTGTGCTTGATTTTGGCTGTGAAATTGCTTCATGGTTTAGTACATGTTTGACACCCATCGTAATCATTTTCAATCATGCGTTTACACAATAAAATATTCTACACGTATATCAAAAACTTTTCTATACATTTTAACCACATATTCTCATAGAGACACTATTCAAAACTTATTATTTTCCCAATTAACGAGAATAAAACGGACGTTTAATCTATCGTGCCATTTGCGTATCATCTCGTTTCCAACACCCTTGCATGTTCAGAAAAATTTCACTAAACTACGAAAGTAGATATTTCTGATATACGCAGATAGGAAGGAGAATTTTCCAGCAAATTCGCCTTATTAACGGCATAATTTTTAATTTCTATTTTTTAATGTTTGTACTTTTTTTTTAGTATTGTATAATAAACATGTCATGTAATAAAATACATCTTAATCCACTTTACTACAAGCTCTTACTATTCTTTCTTAATCATACCCCTAATGTAAGTGCTATTTGACACGACGGTTGTGGTGGTGAGTTGTGGGCTCTAGACATCATGATAGGGTGGAGAATCAATCACGCTACACGAATAGGGCCACATGGCCCCCCACCTATATTATCCAGAGATAACACACACGCGTGTGCGCGCACGATATTTTGTAAAATTACATTTTGCAAACTCAATTTTACTTGTTGGTAACAAAAACACATTTTGCAGGAAAAATAGAAATATTTATAGATTTGTCGTCACATATGGTTAAACGGATCAAAGTATTTTGGTTTGTTAAGCTATTTATAATGACAAATTTGTAAATATTTTTGTATTTTCTGCAAAATATGTTTTTCATTATCAGTAAGTAAAAAACAGTATATAAAATATAAAATTAAAACATATGATGTGTGAATTGTAAATATACCTTAATGCAGGGCATATTTTGTAATTTATTTCTTATCTTAAGGAAAATTTGTACTTTTCGTCTCCAACTTTTACAAAACGTTATAAATCTACCATTGATATATTTTTAGCATAATTCATCACAAACCTTTCAATTATGTAGCAAAATTCGTTCTTTCCTCCATTTTGATCATTAAATAATTGATTTGTTAGCCTTTTTAAATACACGAAAATGAAAATGAAAATAAAAATAAAATAACAAAAACTAAGGAAAAATTGCAATTAAAGTCCCAAAAAAGTACCCAAAAAAATTACTTAAAACAATTAAAAACATATTAACACACATATAAAAATAGGTTTTTTTTTTTTTTTAAAGAAAGTGAAAATCTCTTCTTTCTTAGTCAAGCTCACTATATCCATCACAATCTACCGTGCCTCGTGGACAAATACGACCTCCAAAATGCAATCACGTTGGTGGATGTGACGACACCATCCCTTGCTACGTAGTGTTCCTCTGTTCTAATCCACTACTTGTCATCCCTTGGTCGAGCCGCTCTACTAACTCAAACATTATAGTGTAATAATCTAGAGTTTTCACAAAAAAAAAATCACTGAAAGAACAGGGCAATGTTTCTTGTTCAACAAGAGTTACGGCCTATGGTAAAAAGCTCTTAACTAGTCTTAGAATGCGGCTTTGATGATTTGGGGTGCTCACACTCTCATCCGACATGTGGTGAGGCATGGAAGGAAAGTTCATGGCCAAAGCTTTTCCGTGTTCAACCTTAAGATTCTCGAGTTGGACCACACATTCTGACATTACCAGCATCATGGAATTCGAATGGCACTCCACATGACTCGGCTACTTTGGCTAACCTCTAAATGCAAATGCCTTCGTCCGATATACTCATTGACTACCTTGTGCAATCTAAGAATCAATTATTTGGATTCTTTTCTCGTTTTCGTTGGCTTCCCAATCACGACATTGACCTAAAATGTATGCAAACTTGTAATATGCGCATATGTGATGGAGTATGTGTATGAAAGACATCAACTTTTTTTCTTGAATTAATTTCTCATCGACGAAGTTCATGGTACTAGTGTCAACTTGCTTTAGAACCCGTAAAATTAGACTTAGCATTGGCAGATCCAAGAATCCAATTGATCTCACAGACGGTCATTCCAGTCGGAGCCCCGCCTAATACAAGGAAAAAAAATCGACAGAGTTGGCATGTGCGGTTGTAGGAACTTGTCGAGTGCTTGTTCCGCCCCTGAGACTTAGAGCATGTTCGGCTAAGCAAAGTAAATCACCTTTTTTTTCCGTCAAATATGTCTAGGCTTTTTACGAATTACTTTTACTAGGAATTTTTATTTGAAAACGTCGTCTCAAAAAGTCACAATTATTGCAAGTTCATATCCAAGCATGTTCTTAGGAATTTTGTTATGGCACGCAAACGATTGAAATTCTTTATTAGTGATGGAGCCCACACACAAGGTCGTGTCATTTTCTTTTCTTTTTATTATTTGTCGGCAGTGGCAAATTTATCATCACAATTTAAATGTGTCGGATTTCACGTTATGCACATGTATGTTTTATGAATTCTTGGAGACATTTTGGACCCTCCTATAATCACAAACCATCTAAAACTTATAACCAAATGGCTAAATTTAGCCAAACAGGCTCTTAATCTAAACCCTAAAGTGAATAAACTCTAAACCTTTCACTTTAACAGGCAAAAAGTTGGTAAAGTTGAAAAAAAACATGCATTTGATAAAATTACAAATTACGAAATTCTCCAAGTATGAAAATTCATAAATATAATTGTAGAAGTTGAAACAATTTTAATAATATTTTGTTATTACTTTGAAAAATAATTTAGGTGGTTAAATTGTGCTCCTAAAGTCAGTTATTTTTCTAACAAAAGTAAGAAAGGAGAAATACGTCACCAAGTTTCTATATATAATCACGGAATATCACATCATTATTTGTACACGAATATATGATGAATTCATATGTCAATGCGCTTTGCTGTACACAATAGAGTAATGCTATTTAATATGACATATTATGTTCTGCCATCTAAACTGACATCAAATTCTAAATAGCGTATAGATTGATGATGTTGAAGAGAGAAAAAAAGAAAAGAAAAAATGGTAATTAATATAATTCACATCAATGCTATTACATACACGAGTAATGGTATTACATTGTGACTAAGTGTTTTACCTAAGACTCATGTTCTCACAACTTTTTCTCAATTATTCATACACATTCGTGTCCACCTCTATACCCGAAAGAATCAAGAAAATAGATTAATATTTGTGAACACAACATTAGATTAACATGAGCTATTGGGCTCATGTCCCCCCTCCAAATTGATATTGAACAAACGACCGAATGAATTGAGAAATAGTTGGACCAAAAAGGAAAAGACATTAAATTACAAATATAACGTCCGAGCTTAGATTTGAACTCATAATACCTTTTGGGAAAGAGAACGGCGAGATGGACTCTACACAGCTTTGCCGTGACGTATGATGCATTTTAGTCATGGGACTCGAAAATTGATTTTTAAATTTTAGCGCTATTTTTGTCATTTAGTTTATTTCAAATTATTTACAAATTTAGTTCATTTAAGCTACATTATCGTTTTAACCCTTATAAATAAAAGGCTAATTGGTTGTTTTTAGAAATTTAGAAATTAAGAAAATCTTGTGAGTTTAATTTTCATTCAATAAAATAAAATAAAATGTGTGCAATAGTAATTTTTTTTCCCATAAGCATTAGAAGTTACGGACAATGTAACTTTTTAAAGTCTTAAACAGATATTGAGATAAAGAATCCTTGGCACGTAGCGCTCACCACTCGATCACTCTCCTATTGATCCAAAGTATGAAAAGAAATTTTATTCTTTTAGCATGTTTATGAGTCATTTTGCTTATATCAAGAGACGTATAATTATGTTTACTTCGCGCATTTTTGTTAGTTGTTAAATTTTCACAAATGAGTATTATCGATGCAAACATGGAATGAAATAATATGGTCATTGAAAAATCAAGCATAATTGAAGTTACACTTGTCACCTGATTAGGACTTGGTAGGTAACTAGGATGGCTGGATATAGACCCATATACCTACAACGTGCTCAAGTTGTTATCAAGAGATAGATTATGAAATAAATTGGGAGCGAACATTTGTTGAACATGTTGAAGATTTCCTTCTTAAGTGGGAGCAGGCAAGATCGTCCGGATCTAATGAGGGGACAACCATCTCAATTTATCATCTTATAAACACTATGCAACCTCAATGGAGATAGGTGGCCTACTTCGTGAGAGAGAGAGGGGTTTCGAGCTCTATCTGTCTGAAGACTGGGACAAGATTGATTTTAGAGGATATTGTGAGGATATCATAGTTTTGTGGAA